>CAJNSZ010000002.1:134856-188302 GCA_905329745.1 Rotaria sp. Silwood2 | reverse complement strand
CTCGCAAAAGGCTTTATATCCTGTTGCAAAGTCATAAATCTTTATTCCTATACTTAACCTATATTTCTCTGACTGACCATTATATTTATACTTAACGTCTTAGAACTATATCCTTATAGCTATACCCATAGACCTATACCCTTATAAGTGTATTGTCATATCTATATCTATACATCTATACCGTTTCACCAGTGTCTTTATGTCTACAGTTGACGACAAAAGTTTAAACAAATTTGTTTCTTTCAGTGTTTTTTTCCCATTCGTTTTTGAAATTTTTCTTCCACACGAAAGTGTACTGACCTAATTAAAGTGATGATTTAGATAGTAAGAGAGGCCGACTACATGCATGAAATACTATTGGAGGAGACTCCGTCTATCTATATACATTTTTCATAATTAACATGATTTTTTCCAACCGAAAATAAGTTTTAATAGTGTCCAGTATTTTGCATTTTCTAAGCAAGAGAATTGCGTTAAAATAAAATAGAACAAACTAGTCCATATAGAATATCACATTCTCTCTGTTTCTAAAATAAGTTCCGTTCTCAAAATTAGTCTTCACCTAAAAAACTGATTCTAATGAGAATAGCTGGAAAAAGACTGACTTTTTTCCATCAAAATAATAGGAAAAGAAATGTTAGTTGTGTTTTTCAAAATTTTTCAAAGCATGGACTTAAAAATCCTGAGATATTAGAACTTCAAATACATCATTTTATTGAATTCTGCATGCTCGTTTTGGCGACGTAAAATACATTGCAATAAGAGAGTATATGTATGAAGAGTGTGAGTGTCCATGAAAGCATACTACCAACACCCTCCCACACTGATACCGACATCCTTTATTGTCTGAAGAAGATGTTAGTCAACGCCGAAGCGTAACCATATAATAAAATAAAACTAAAGAAGATTAATTTATTATCATCTATGAATCCTTATGATAGTAACGTAAAATAATATACCCTTATGCATAGAATAATGAATATTTCTGATGGACAAGTTACATAATAGATCATTAATTATAGTTCATATACTCTGTTTATTTTCATATACCTTTACTGTTGTCAACCCTTCGACTCAGAAACTCTTGAAGGGTATATGAGACCGGCATTAACCCTTCAAGAGTTTATTAAAACTTGTTTTAAGCGCAAGGGTTGATTGTTCTGTGGTTATTTTTTACAGTGTAGGATCTTCAAGGAGAGAGAGGAAAGTCTCAATCGATGGACTCGGGAGAGACGGTTTCATACAGTTTTAGTAGTTTTATTGTGGACCCACCCGTAAATATACGACTATAAAAGATGAAGATCTCATCCAGTTTTCGATTGTTGACGCCTTGATTTATGAAATGTCAATCCACATCCTTCTGTATAATTTTGACTGCTTGTAGTATGGTTAACAATGATTATTCGATTTTGCGAAGAGTTCCATACTGAGTTCTTTTTAGATGGAACTGATTTCTGCTCCACTTCACACAATAAGCTCATTCCTTTCAAAAGCAAGGAGCCTGCGCTCACCATATTTCGTCATCATCTTATTATTTAGTTTTGTCATGAGTTACCCTTACTTGAACAATTTCTACGGTCGCTATATATTGTCAAAATGTGCTATTATAAAGATGAATGGCATACCAAGTTACATGAAAACAAGATTGAGCGCATCCAGTTTGGAGTATTTTGATGACGTTAATAGCATTCCTGGCACAACTGGGCCAGGAATTCCGGTGGCAATACGGTCAGTTTTGTCAACAAAATATGGCGGTGTGAATACTAATGCTACAGCGTCTTACGGTGCTGCCACAGGTAATTGAAATTTGTTATATATTCGACATTTATTCGTGCAACTGTAGGTAATCTTTTCATGACATTGTTTGCCATTAAGGCAGGCTGTTTTGGCTGACTCTTGAGTTTTTCCGAAGCCTTTCCCGTGACGGCAATCTCATTTGATTTTTTAACGCCTATGATGTCTTTTTCAAACTGATTTCTGTTTGAAAAAGATCATATGTGTGCTTATTTGCACTCATGCTATTGTCGGGTGACACGAGAGATCGAACAAATATTATAAGAAAACAATAATATAATTCAAATGAATGACGAAAATATACGGCAGAGATTCTGAAAGAAAGAGGAATATTGATTCTGACTAGTTTTTTCTCATTCTTTCGACATTCCACAATCTATTTCAATGACATCCTACTTCTCGTATAATCTGAGTTCGTTTTGACACATGAATCCATCGTAGCACGAAGGCCTACCGGCTGATACCCGAGTGCCATGTGATGTCAGTTTTCAAGTTGTATATCTAGTGATAATTTGGTTTACAATCATATAGGCCCTATGAAGTTTCACATAATCTGGAATATGTGATCAATAATGTACTTATCCATCAGGAATATATTATTTTGACTTCAGTTGCGACTACTGATGTATTGCAAGGAGACGTTAAGAAAAAAACAGAAAAGTATTGGTACAAATGTGTTTTCTAATAAGTGAAAGTCAGAAACACTCTCTTTCAGTTTCTTCTACAACAAAGATTTTTTCATTTTAGCCGTTAGACAATTTGAAGAAGAATGCGGTTGGAACTCAACTATCTCGAATTTCGTCCATCCTAACTGCACAAATCAATTTCATTTCATTCGAAAGACACCACAATTTAATTTGAGGAACTATTATAATGAGATCGATATTGTAATACCGTCCATACGTGACCTTGACTTTCTCGAACATTGGAAATCTTTCTTTCGACATTTCCATCTGATTATCATACAAGATGGTGATCCAGATAAGTTTTTACGAATTCCATCCTGGGCTGACTATGAACTGTACAATAGACGTGATATAGAGGCGTCATTGGGGAAAGACAAGCAATGGATCATCAGCTCTCAAGATGCATCTATTCGAAACTTTGGTTTTCTTGTCTCGAAAAAAACTTTCATTTATACAATTGACGATGACTGTTTGCCAGCTGAGGATACCGATGGAAATTACGTCAATGCTTTAGAAAGACACCTTCAGACCCTTGTTACCAACTCAACTCCGTATTTTTTCAATACTCTGTATGATCCTTATCGTGAAGGTTCCGATTTTGTTCGTGGATATCCATTTAGTTTGCGAAGAGGTGTGCCCACCGCAATTTCTCATGGCATTTGGCTCAATGCTCCGGACTATGATGCGCCCACTCAATTACTCAAGGTTGACGAACGTAATACACTTCTCGCTGACATAACTATAACGGTGCCTGCTGGTGTTCTCTATCCAATGTGTTCTATGAATGTGGCTTTTAATCGCAAGTTGATTGGGCCGGCTTTCATGCAAGGTCTTATGGGCTCTGGCATGCCTTGGGGACGATATGATGATATGTTCGCTGGATGGGCAAGTAAGGTGGTGGCAGATCACCTGGATCTTGGTGTCAAAACAGGAGCACCTTATATTCGACACAATAAAGCTTCGAATCCATTCACCAACCTTAAGAAGGAATATATGGGGCTGTTCTGGCAAGAAGATATTATTGCTTTCTTTCAAAAGGTGCGATTCTCATCATCTGCAAAAACTCCCCAAGAGTGCTATTTAGAACTGGCTGAAATGATTCGTGCAAATCTGAGCCATTTGAATGAATATTTCAGTCGGCTAGCTACAGCCATGAAAATTTGGATTGAACAATGGGATCGAGCTCAAAATAGTGAGATTATTTTTAGACCCAGTCGACAAAATCGACGAAAGAGTACCAATAGTTCATTTGCTGTACTGACTATTTGTCGTAATGAGCCTGGATACTTACCTATTTGGCTAAAATACTATCGCCGCTATTTCGCCGATGGGGATATTTACATTTTGGATAACGATAGTGACGATGGATCGACAGCAAATCTGTCTGTGAATGTTATTCGTGTTCACTCCGAAAAATATTTTGATCATTATTGGCTAGTTGGAACTGTTCAAAATCATACACGAAATTTACTCGAAAGTGGTTACAAATATGTTTTGTTTTGTGAAATCGATGAAATAGTTGTACCTGATCCGGCTAAATATCCGTTGGGCTTGATCGATTACATTAATAGAACAAAACTCATGGTTGTTCGTGTCAAAGCGTACGATATTCGTCACAATGTAAGCTTAGAACCCAAACTGAAATTAAATGAATCGATTCTTCAACAGCGTCGTTATTGGATGCGACACGCAAATTATGATAAACCCCTCTTAACAAACATAGCACTACATTGGGTTCCCGGTTTCCATAGCTGTCAAGAACCTGCGACCAAGTTAGAATATTTCTTTGTTTCAATGGAAATAGATGTCTATCTTTTTAAATTTAGGGACGAAAATTTGATTATGTTTCACTTGCAACGAATGGATCATGACTTTTACACGAAGCGCGCTGATTGGAAAAGTCGACAGAACCTTAAAATGGATGATATAAAGAAAGGGATGGGAGTCCAACATGCTTTCCGTGGTGAACGAGCAGAAAACTTCTTCAAAGAAATTACTGGTGAGATATCGGAAATTCCGATACGTTATCGATCTATGGCTATCTTCTAATCAATGCTGTGCAGAGACTGAAAACGAACCGAACCGAACCGAA
Source organism: Rotaria sp. Silwood2 (assembly GCA_905329745.1). Taxonomy (NCBI): domain Eukaryota; kingdom Metazoa; phylum Rotifera; class Eurotatoria; order Philodinida; family Philodinidae; genus Rotaria; species Rotaria sp. Silwood2. Next base: position 183,730 of record CAJNSZ010000002.1, on the reverse strand, counting down.
CCCGAACTGATTTTAAGAAAAAAAAATGACGAACCGAACCGAACTCGATCCAGCAAAACTCGGTTTTCTTTCGATCTCTGATGCTGTGGTTTTTGTTTATTCTTAATGTGACATTTGTTTTTTACCTAGAAAAAGTAAAGGACAATCAATATATCGAAACTAACATGTAAGAGATGATTCAGAAAACAGTAAGTAAATCGTGGGAGAGCTTGGGCTTCTATTGCAGTTCAGGTAAACGCCTCAGCGACAACCTATAACATTCGAATATGAAGACAATAGCGTCCCTATCAGTTTGCAAGATACTTCTCTCCGTTTGGATCATGATACTTGAAATATGATACCGAATTTGTTTCGGACACCTCTTAGACAGATAGAAAAAAATTTTCGCAGGTACCACAGAAGAATGAGGGAGTAGATGTTAAAACCGATGAGTTCCACCATCAGCAGATCATCCTGAACGATGAGAATAATAATCCTAAACCAGTGCAAAAATCATCTTCAAATTTTCATGGTTGGTTTTGCATCTTACACATGAGGATAAGATTAAATTTATATTTGAAAAGAGCATCTTTTCAGGCGAACTCTAACACAACTACGGTTGATATAATCTTTTACACTCATCAGAAGAAGCCAAAGACCATTTCGACTTCTTTGTTTTGCTTTAAATTAGAAAAGAAAATTGATTCTAGTTAACAACAATTTTTAAATTAGCTTAGTTGTTAACTGAATTTAAACTTCATTAAATAAACTTGATTTAGTTTTAAGGATGAAACATTCATGAGTTACTGTTACTTACAAAGCAATCTGTAGTGATGATTCCTCATATTTGATGATAACTATGGGTTTGCAGATAAAACATTATCCATATAATTTGGCCAATAGTATATGAGTAAGAGAAATAATTTTCGAAATGGTATGCATTTCTTGGTTTTAAAAAATGGATGAGTGTATTCAAAAAGAAAAAATCGGTATAAATAACTAACTGATTATATAAAAGTCACTCGTCATGCCGACACTAATGACAAATTAAAGCAAACTATTTTACAATTCTACGTGGTAATACTTCATATTCGTTGACATCAGCATGCCCGAATAAGATTTATTTGAAGCTTTTGTTTTTCAAACTCATATTAAAGTTATACAACATATGTTGAGTTTTGGCGTATCTTTCTTATAAATTTTCTTTAGCTTACAAAGTTGCGATTTGAACGATATCTTCAGCATATTTCAAGTTTTCTAATGTGAATAAAATTATTATAGACTTCGTTTCAGAATCCTCAGGTTATCTAGTATCAAGTCGAAATATAATTGAATAATATTTTTGAAGTCACCAAAATTGCGTGTGAATTATCAATATTTGTTTTATACTGAACCAGATCAACTTTACCAGAAATTTATTTAGAAGTATAGATAAATGTTATGTAAAGACAGGTTGATGGCGTTCGAGACTTGGAGACTGATCATTTTATGTTATTTCTATAATATTATGAAGCATTGTACGGTTACAACTTGCCGCATCTGTACCAAGCCGGTGGATTGCGCTACTCTAACATATCACTGATAGTGTAACAGAACAACTAATCAATTATGTGATCAAGGATATTATTATTCAACAACAGTGTTAAAACACCTATTATCAAATTTTTTTATGAATTATACTGTTAAAAATCAAGCTCGACAGTTCGTTAAGGAGTTACATTTCAATGTACTCGACTATTAGTAATATACTTTATTATATTTCCCTCAAGTAAATATTTGTCTGACATTTATAATTATTATCACAAGAAAAGTCATCTGGTGAGTCACATGCAATGAATTGACATTGAATTAAATAAAGAAAAACACAAATTTCATTCACATTGAGCATTGTGGTTTCAATCTAATTACTAACAGTATTTGCCGAATATTGTCTACATTTAGAAATTTTATACCAGGTATCAGTGAATCAATTAGGAAAACGTGCGACTTCAGCACTTTGAAGTGCTGAAGTCGCACTTTTTCTCTTTGAAGTGAACCAAGGGAGAAACAGCTGATTAGGATGCCGATAATCACCCTAATGAACCCTAATCATCTCTAATCATTCATAATCACCGCTAATCATCCCTAATCACCTCTAATCAAGCCTAATCAGCCCTAATCGTCCCTAATCAAGTATGATCCAGGGATGTAACAATACCAATACCATTTGTTATTGGCGCTATTGGTATTTGTATTGTATGAAGGTATCCGTGAATCCTCATGTCATATTATATGAAGGTACCTTTGGGTCCTCAAGTCTTATTGTATGGAGGTATCCTTAGGTCCGCATATCCTACTATATGAAGATATCCTGAGTCCTCAAGTCCTATTATATACAGGTACCCTTAGGTTCTGATCTCCTAGTATATGACGGTACCCTTGGGTCCTCATCTCCTACTATATGAAGGTACCCTTAGGTCCTCATCTCTTATTATATACAGGTACCGTTGGTCCTCCAGAGCTATTATATGGAGGAACCATTGGATCCTCATATCCTATTACATGGAGGTACTCTTAGATTCTGAAGTACTATCGTATAAAACTACCCAAAGGTCAGCACAGAGATGCAACAATGCTAATACTTCCAATGGTATTGGTGGTATTGGTAGTGTGCGATGAAAAACAAACTTGAGTATTTTAAAAAACTCATCATAGATTCGAATTTCAGGACGCCGCCAAACCTTCTACCAACGACAAAATTAACTCTAAACTTGGTTTTTGATCTAAATATAGAGTTTATAGTTAGAAGAAATTTTCTTGGATATATATGAATAGTAGAAGTATAGATGTTTATAATATAAATAAAAATCTAATATGAAGATACTAACTGATGATATGTTTTCTGAGTCTTTTTAATACATGCTTGAATAACATTTAATGATAAACCATTTAAAGCTTCATCGACAGCATTCTCTAGTTCACGGTGTGATTTTGGATTCTTGGTTTTAATTTTTTGTTTGATAATGTTCCAGACTAGTTCGACAGCATTAAAATCAGGACTATAACCTGGCCATTCACATAATTCAATATTATATTGGTCACGCCATCGCTTGAATTGAGCACTTCTGTGTCATTTGACTCTGTCAGAAACATATAAAAATCCATTCAATTTTTGTATATTCGCTGATAAAAGTATTAAAAAGACTCCTACAGTATATCAACAGTTTACATTTTCATATTAGATTTTTACTTGTATTATAAACATCTATACTTCTACTATTCATATATATCCAAGAAAATTTCTTCTAACTATAAACTCTATATTTTAGATCAAAAACCAAGTTTAGGATTAATTTTGTCGTTGACAGTTTGATCAAGTTTTATAGAAACCCTTATTTTCGAAAAAAAGCCTTTTCCTGACGAAAAATCAAGAACATGAAATGGCATAAGTTAAGATTATGTAAACACCTTTGTTTTTGCGACTTTTAGGGGTGAGGGTTGTTTATATAAACTAGATTTGTTCGAAGCCAAATATGACAATCGATAAAGCACACTTCGCTCTACAAAATTGCGTCTTTAGTTCTGGAACAAGTCTAGTTTATATAAACAACCTCTACCCTCAAAAGTCGCAAAAACAAAGGTGTTTACGTAAACTTAACTTATTCCCATAAAACTAGGCTTTCCATATTTTACGTTCTTGATTTTTTTCTGTCAAGGAAGGGCTTTTTTCCGAAACAGTAGTGCTATATAAAGTTTCAACAATAGGTTTCGGGATCGAGAAATTCGAATCTACTATTAGTTTTTCGAAATTTTCAACTTTGATGTTTCTTTGCAAACTATCAATACCGCTAGTACCAAATGGTATTGGAAGTATTAGAATTGCTACGTCCCTCTGCTGAACTATGGGTACCGTTATATAATAAGAGATGAGGACCTAAGGGTACCCCATACAATAGAACTTGAGGACCAAAGGGCACCTCCATACAATAGGACTTCAGGACCTAAGGTACCTCCATATGATAGAACTTGAGGGCCCAAGAGTACCTTCATATAGTAGAACATGAGGACTTAAGGATACCTTCATACAATAGGACTTGAAGACCCAAGAGTACCTTCATATAATAGGAGATGTGGACCCAGAGATATCTTCATACAATACCAATACCATATCCGTCAATATCAATACCTCAATAGCGTATTGGTATTGTTACATCCCTAGTACCAAGCAGATAAAGAACTACAGATACCTTAAATCATGGAGGAAAGCTGATCATCTCCCTAATCACCCTAATCAAGTCTAATCACTCCTAATCAAGTCTAATCACTCCTAATCAAGCCTAATCACTCCTAATCACCCCTAATCAAGTCTAATCACCCCTAATCAATCCTAAACAAAAATCAACTGTTTCCCCCTTGAAGTGAACACACAAAATGAAATGAGATTCAAATTCTTCCAGATTGTAGCACAAACTCATTAAGTGCTGTATTAATAGAAGAGAATATGACGAGCATGAAGTTATGTAATGTGTTTAGTGTATCATAGCCGATATAAAAAGAAAATAGTGTGATAAATAACATCCAATTTTTTTCGTTGTTACTGCATAGATCACGTTTCTTTGCAGTCGTCAAAAGTCAGAAATTATGTAACAAGATCGTTTTGTTTAAAATGAACTGGATATTGCTTCAACGAACTCTATGACATTAATCAAAATGTAATTTGAATATGAACGAAGACAAAGCACAAAATGGATATTCTGGTGATATGTCAAATCAACATAAAGAAGCTTATAGAATACAATCAGTATTGGTATTGGATGTAGAGGGTGGGTCTTCTCTTTATTCACACTCCAAATCCTTTTATCCTCCTCTGTCCTCTGCACATATGTAAAAGAAAATGTTTTTCTATGAAATAACACAACCTTGATGGTGTAAACGTAACTGACCATTGTCTTTATCAGCATTTAATAAATGCTTTTAAGAAAAATAACTTCGATTCAGATCATTACAAGACCAAAGCAACCCTTTCCTTGTTTACCTTCGAATTGAAATTGATAATTTTAATGTCTCTTTTACTATAATATCTAATGTGCAGATTTCACTACAATAGTAGTTCGACAAGCAAATAACATATATTTCTGACTTGTTTGCCTTCAAAAATAGTAATATAATATTTTTATAGCTCAAGACATTCCTATTACGTCCATTGTTCTAATCTTCAATCAGTTAATTGACATGATTCGCGCTAGAAAATTCGAATAAAGAATTGTAGCATGTTAATGAGCTGATACAAAAACAATGTTCTCGTCCAGAAACTCTAATACATTTCATACTTCTCAAACCGAAACTCTTACAGATATCTTGGATTGTGTAAAAGCTGAAAATTATTCAAAAACATATTTTTTTCAATTTATATTGCCAAACTGTTGATTGATATATATAAATCTTCTAATGAATCAAAACAAGAAACATGAACGAACATAGTAAATACTCACTCGTATCTTTCACTCTGTTAATCTTCGATCAATAGTGCTGATCATGTCGAACACAATTGCAAAATCAATTGATTCTTTATTATCTATTTGGTCAACAATTGATTCCATCAGGTCCGATACTCATGTTAGTGCTTTGATGCTTTCTATCATTGCAACGAATACTTTTTATTAAAGTTTCGACATGATACTTCATGTTGAGAATATTATATATAAAGCACTTAGAGAAGTTAAAAACATACTGGTGTATCGAACACTTTGTATGATTAATCAACTGAAATTTCTGGATGAATAGTCATTATGAGGTAAACGTTTTACTGATGAAACTGTGAAGAAATAGAATCCATTTGTTAGTCAATCATTTGCAGATCGACGAAGTGAAGCATCAGTGAATTTATGTTCTGGTGAAAATATTTTTGATCTCCTATAATTAGTTGTTGATCGTTAAACTGAAATATTCTATGATCAGCAAAAAACACGATGAAGCTCTCACGTTTATACTTGCTGGTTATGAAACAATCGGAAACCTAATGATTTGAGCTCTCAAAATGTTGTGATGCCTGATGACGAAACTTTACAAACTTGTCGTAAAGAAATCAATCGTACTGCATCTAAAAGAACACTTTCTGCGTAAGAATACATTTCTAATCTTCAAGTGACTGAAGGAATTATTTTCAAAATTCTTTGTCTTTATCCAGTAGTCCGAGTCTTGGTTCGTCATATATATATATATAAAGTAAAGCATGTTCAATTTTAAAGATAAACTCAATAATCACATTCCTGTCAAAACCATGATCGTAATTAGCATTTAAGTTTTTCATTGACGTGAAGAATATTGACCTCGTCTACTCGACTTGGACTATAAACTATGAATCAAAGTTAAAATCATTTAAGCTATGTTTCTAAAACACTGTACCTTTAAATTAGTTCCAGATGAAACAATTCTGCCTAAATGAAAGATGCATATGCCCCTAAAGTATGAAATTTTTGTATATGCCAAAAAAAATGATCCTTTATAGTTCTAACAGTTGAAATTTGACGTTAAATAAAATTCAAAAGTTCTTTACTATAAGTAGCAGCAACATTAATCATACATTCAAACGAGCACAATTATTTTAGTATGTCATTGTCAGTTTGAAAATGCTAGACAATTGAAATTGTATTCATTATGCTAGATAATATTACAAAAAAACTGTCTTTATTCGTGTACTTATACCTAGAACATGACTTTACAATGACTCGAAATTATTGAAAACCAAACATTGCGCTGAAACATCGGAGGATATTCCTAGAATAAAATAAATATGTTTTATTTCATTTAAAAGATCTAAAATAATATCTTTTGTGTATCTCCACAAGAATGCAAATGAAACAATAATGTGAAATCTAGCTCGTTTTTCTTCTGTTCATCTTTTTTTCTGTGAGTTTGCAATCGAAATATTCTTATTTTCTTTACTTGAATCAATACCTTTTTGCCATTCGATTGGATTATTACGATATATTGGCCATGGTGGCAATATTAACTAAGGCAAAGAAAAACAAACGTTTCATAGATAATATATCAAAGAATTTCATACAAAAATGGAAACAAAAGTTCCTAAAAGAACACTATAGATTGTCATACTAAATTGTTGCATCATATAACCAATAATAAAACCGATAACCTATGATCACATCAAATCAAATCTGTAAGAATAAAATGCCATATCTTACACTGAATAAGATGATAATGACTTGAAAAAGTTTTTCAGCCATTTTTTGGCCACAAAAATCCTTCGAAAAAAATTGTGCAGAATAAATTTATTTTAAACTTAATTTTTACCATATGCGTATGGAATGGCCACTCGATATTAATCATTTTTGTGGAAAAAAATAACACAAATGGTTTTATCATTATAATCGATTTGTGATCAGAATTGGTCGATAGTTTACTTCCTGATGTCGCCACTGTCTATTACATTTTCTGATGTTGAATGGTGTATCGATGGTGAATATGGTTCTAATCTAGACGAATCATTCCTATGATGACTCATAGTTGACAATAAATAAAAAGAAAAAAAGAAAGACAATATTTTTATTTTATTATTATACGTATTACATTAGAATAGCCAATGATATATTTTGTTAGTAAAAAAGCACAATACTTTTTTTTTCTGAATAATATGATTAGTTATAAATGAGTGCGATTAACAAACCCAGGTATATGGAAAAATATAATCGACAAAAATTAATCGGCTCAGGTGCTTTTGGTCAAGCATGGCTTGTTCAAGCTAAGGCCGATGGAAAACAATTAGTTATGAAAGAAATAAAAATTGCTAAGGTGAAACGTTAGATTTCTATTTAAAATTTCTCATGTCTATCTTTATTTTATAGATGGGTAAAAAAGAACGTGATGATGCAAGAAAAGAAGTATGTTAAAAAAATAAATATATTTTCTAAGATAAAAGAAAATCTTTTTTTAAGGTCGATGTTCTTGCTAAAATGGAACATCCATATATTGTATCATATTTGGAATCATTTGAAGGTAAATATATGAAAAAAATATTTTCATATCTATTTATTTGAAAACAGTATACTACAGTAAACAACAGTGAATCAGTATGGAACTTCATTTGAAAATTATCGGCTGTGATAAAGTATTGATTAACATAATGCATAAGATTAACTTTTTTTATCTAAATGAAAAATGTTTTTCAACTTCATAATAATATGTAGTGTAGATTACTTAAAAGAAAATTAAGTAGAATGGCATGCACATACTAAAATTCTATTGATTAATTAACTGTATCGATATTAAAAAAGATAATTATATTTAACATTTTCAGCTGTTCTCATTTTTAATAGCTTTTCTGGAGTAAAAACCATGACTTTCTAAATATAGAAACTCACATTGTTCTTTCAAAGGGAGGCATTCTATTCCGGGCTAATATTTACCTAAGAAACCAAGGATTTTTGAAAAATTCTTCTGGTATTCAAATAGAAGTCGGAAAGCGCATGGTTGTCTATTACGTGTTGCAAAATTTTTCCTATAGGTGACCTCTTTATTCAAAATGAAGGGGGAGGGGGGGGGGGTATTTTATTTTATAACGAAACATTTGATGAATAATATATTCATTCGCTACTTTACAAGTCGAAAATAGAATCCATAAAATTTTTATATCGTATTTTTCTTGTCGTTTTTAAAAGTAAAATCAATTAAAATAATTTTCTATTGAATACTTCTAAATTAGATCCAACAAGTTTATATATTTTAATGGATTATTGTGATGGTGGCGATTTACATTCTCGTATAAAAGCACAACGTGGTATTTTATTTAATGAAGATCAAATACTTGATTGGTTTGTTCAAATAACATTAGCACTTAAACATGTACATGATCGAAAAGTACTTCATCGTGATATTAAATCTCAAGTAGAATAAGAAAAGAAGACAAAAATAAGAAAATTTCATTTTTTTAAAACTTTGTTCTAGAATGTCTTCTTAACAAGTGATGGTTCAGCAAAATTAGGTGATTTTGGTATATCTAAAGTATTAAATACGTAAGTTTTAATTCATGAAAAATCTATGGTTTTTTTAATTCAATAAATATTTAGAACATGTGAATTAGCACGCACACAAATTGGTACACCTTATTATTTATCACCAGAAATATGTCAACAAAAACCTTATAATAATAAATCCGATATATGGAGTCTTGGTTGTGTTTTATATGAAATGGCAACGCTTAAACATGCTGTAAATGAAATAAGAATAGGTTTAAAACTTGTTTTTTTTTGTTTCTCATTTTTTTTTCTATAGTTCGATGCTGATAATATGAATGGCCTTATTATGAGAATTGTTCGGTAAAAGATTTGATAATGTAAAAAATTTTCTTTTTTTGTTATCTTATTATTTTCTAGTGGATCATTTAATCCAATTCCACCAAAATATACTGGTGATTTACGAATTTTAATAGCATCAATGCTTCGACGTGACCCACGGTAAAGTGAAATAATATTTTAGATTTAGATCTTTATTCATTTTATCTTTAGAGAACGTCCATCTGTTAATACAATTTTACGAAAACCATTTATAAGTCGACGTATATCAAAACATTTACTAGAAGAAGTAAAATTCTAGAGTCGTATACAAAAGCAGCTACCTCCCACGAAATACCTATTCTGTTTTTTGATGATATTGAGCTGCCATTTTCAATGCATGCATGTGACAGTAAACTCTAATTGCAAACATTAGCCCGTCCTCCGTCGGTTCCCATGTATAGGAATTATGATCAAGGTTGGTAATATTCTGTAGAGGTAGGAGGGACTAAAAATTCGGCAGAAAGTGATTTCATTGCCAGAGTGCTAAAAGCGATGATCGAAGAAGTAGAACGGAACCTATCATAACTCAGTCTCTCCCAAAATAGACGATCCGACTCAATTCTTTTTATTTCACTTTCTGTCAGAGAAAGACAATTAATGGTTCGAAATCTGGTTTCTGGTCAAATTCGTCATGAAGCTGTAAACAATTAGTAGAAAGTCGGACATCTAGGAAAGCTTCCAGTTTTCCTAATCGAGAACCCTAATTATGATTCATACATCTTATGTCCCCCGTGAAAAAATATTCAGCAGAAGTATGCACTAAAAAAGTTATTGTATGTTATTATTACTGAAATTCGCGACACATAGTAAATATTATAATAATTAGCAGGCTCTGAAATGGTGAAGTCATGTTGAGGCACTAGCTTGACTTTATTCGATGATGCAACTCTAAAAATTTTCGAGAAAATTCGTCGTCTCATGGAAAATTTCTACTGAAATTTTCGAGAAAGTTAATCAAAGCCATCGTGCAAAAGATTCATCTTATTAAAGACTAGCATTTGTGCTTCATCAGACATTCTTAATGAGAAAATAATATCTCAGTGATTTCTAATAAAATTCGAACTAGAAATGGCATTTTCAAATAAACGGTTGGATGATAATATTTATGGCAACATGGTTGAGAAAAGATGACCACCAGAGGAAGATGATGTCTGAACCATAACTATAATACTTGTGAATCGATGGAGAGCGGGTTGATGTTTGAGGTCAGAGTGTATTGTTGCTTGTATGTGCCCAAAATATCAGTTCAGCATCATAACAAATAGTAGCACTTCATGGGAAGTAGATACTTTTGTCTAGAACTGTATAGATGCATTTTCAATAATATTTTATATGTTGAACATCTTATAGCAGCACAAAGAAGAATTTAGTCATACTGTTATACATAATAACAAAGTCTCTGTTGATCTTGTACAACCAAATGGGAATCGACCACCATCACCATCACCTCGTCCATTGATAATTCCAAAACCAATTGGTATTTCTCCGTCTCGTTCAGCAGCTTCTATAAATCGAGTTTCAGTTGTACCAAAAGTTTCTCCTCAAGAACCAATTAAAGTATCTCGAGGTCCATCAATTGTTAAACGTCCAGTTTCAGCTGCTCGTTCTGTAAACCGGTATATAAAATATTGATAAGAAACTTAAAGAATATTTTATTTTATTTTCTAGAATATCAAAAGAAAAAAAATCAGTTGAAGTTAACCGACGACCAAATGTATCTGTTGATAAAGAAAATGAAATAGATAGACGTCGTAAAGAACTTGTTAAACAAAAAGAATCACGAGAAAAACTAGTTCAAGAACAAGTATATGAAATATGCATATATTCAAATTTAAATAATTCATTCATTTTAGGCAGAAAATTTAGCTAAGAAACAACAGGAATATATTGAAAAACAACGAAAAGCAGCTATACAACGAGATCGAGAATTTTATCGATTAGAATTAACAAAGAGTTTACCGGTATACTCAACTAAATATTTTATTGCTTTCTATACATGGATTTCTTTTTAGGAGTCGTCAGATGCTAAAACTCAACGTGCAACACCACCGGTATTCTTACCAGTAAGTCAAAATTAGAGAAGATCTTATACTCTCGGATATTATTCTACTACAGTACTCATTCGAAATATAAAACCAATATATTTCTGATTCTTTTGGATGACACCAAGCATTTAACTTCAATCCAAATAGTGGTTTCACTAACCAATGAAGTTCTTTCTCCAATACATTTCATACCAAAATTCCGTAGATTGACAAAGTGAAAATTATTTCTGAAGAATACTTCCTTTAAGAGCACAAAATTCGGAATAAGATGACGGATTACCGCATGTCAAACGACCTTTCCCTAAAAAGTTATCAGCATTACAAAAACTACGGTTTTTAGCAATGCAATTGTCTGCTACTTATAACCTTTTAAGAGAAGGTTGTGGGGCATCTGGCAACTCCTTATTTAATTCAGAATTTTGTGCTCATTAAAATTCTACTCTTCAGAACTAATTTTCACATAGTCTTTTCAGATCTGAAAACTCCCGTGTTTGCTTTTTCAGAAACATTCTTCTCATAGTACATTCATAAAATTTCATCATGGAATGGATTTGATAGAGAACGTCATTGACTATTCAATCCACTATTTAGACTTGAGCTAGATACTTTGTATCGTAGAAAAAATACACTGATTTTTGTATTTTTTATTAGTACTGTATAGCTAAGATCTGCAAAAAAGTTTTGCACCGCCTTACAATTTTCGCCATTCCATGGTTTAGAACTTCTTGAATGAATACTGAAGAGAAAAAATTAACTCTGATGAAGCATATTCACAAAGCAAAACGTGAAAGAAGCGTGTGACGTATCCATGTGTGAGAAATGGTGTGGAGTAGTGCGAGATAGTCTCACGGATTTCTATTGTATATATTTTAAACTACAAAAAGATTTTTATATGATTGAAACGAATCTAAAAGATTTGAGCTTATATATAAGATTTTTCTCTCTTATTAATTTATCAAAATATATTTCTTTTCTAGCATAAAATGAATCAAGTATCTAATCCATCATCAGTCAGAGAACCAGTATGTTTTTACGTATTTTCTCATAGACACTATTCGATTTTCTTTCTTCCAAAAAAAAAATTAAGGTTATTGGTTCATCAAATGTTAACATAACAAAAGCAGGTAATGATATCCAATATCATGAACAATTAGATAAACTTAAACAAAAAATAGCCGAAAATGAAAAGAAAATGGACGAATGCAATAGAGGTATCTATTAAAAATAAATTTCAAATCTAATTAAAATTTCATCTAATTCTAGTTAATCAAGCACAAAAACCAATTATTGGTAATCATAATTTTCGTCCAAAACCAATGTAAATGTTTAGATACATTTAACATGTTTATATAATTTAAGAAAGAAAATTATTTTCAGTGCAAAGATACATCGACCAATACGAATAGAAAATAAACGACAAGTTCAATTAAATAAACCTCATGTAAAAAATCATGGTGTTGTTAGTGAATTGAATCGAAATCTTAAAGAAATTCGTCACAAAAATCTTTTAAATAAACGAGAATTTATACGAAAAAAATTGATTAATAAAGTATGATTAATTAATTCTTCGCTATCTTTTGTTCTTCATGCCATTTTATAGCCTAATGATTATTTGCAAGTTAACAAACGTCACCGTTTAAAAAATAACGAGAAAGTAAATATCAATTTTGTTGTTTATAAAAAAATTGTTTTTTCTTCAAATAGAAACAAGTTCAAGATATTTTTAAAAAAATTGAACCTGTTGATAATAATCTTACTGATTTATTAAACGATATTGGTGTTCATCCAATAAGGTTTTATTATTATTATTATTTTTCTTTTTCTGTAGAATATTTCGCAAAAAAAAATTTCATTCTAGTTCTGAACAACAAAGAAAAAATGTTAATGAAATAAATATTCGAGAAGCTTGGCAAGCATATGATGAACTACCTAAACCACGTTCATTATGGAATCAACAACCACATGTTGATTCCACAGTCCTCAATCGTTTTACACCTATGAATGATTCATCTGGTAAGAAATAAAAATATTATTCCAAACAGAATTCATTCAAAATTTTCATTTCTCATAGTTTCAAATGTACCTAATTTAATGATTAAAGGACAAGCAATGAATATTATTCGTGAGAGTAGATTTAATCGACAAAAATGGTCAAATGTAACACCAGGAACAATTATTAGTGTACTTGAACGTGCTCCAGCTCAAGATGATACAATTTCAAGTACAACGGATTCAACAGATAATAATCAAACATCAGATATTAGTTTAATAAATTTAGCAAAACGAGTTGATCCAAATAAAAAAAATGAAACCTATGTTATACCTAACATAATTGAATCTTTAAATTCACCATGTGATATATCAAATAAACCTATTATAAATGATCTTACTGTTGAAGATTATGATTCAACATTAACTAATGAAGCAAAACAAAATGATTCGAAAGAGTAAAGAAAAATAAGAAAATATATCCATCTCATGTTTTTTCTTCTCCTGTTAAAAAATAGAATTTCAATAATATCGGACGATTTTGATCTACTTGAAGGTTTAACTACCGGTCATTTTGATGCAAGAAATAGACTTGTAAGAATTTTTATTCTTTTATTTTACTCTCCATAAATATTAATTAGAAATGTTCAATACAGATTGAAATGATGGAAAAAGAAGAATAAAGAAGATTCTGGTTTGTTAGAATTAGTCGAAGTAATGAATGACCGAAAAATAATTTGAAAACGTTGGGTTAGAATCAGAATTTTGTGTTCATTTCGAATAAAGGTGCAAATCTTTTTTGTAGAACATCTAATTTAGGAGCGATAAGCCAACATTCTAGAGGCCGGTAAATTAAGTTTGACCATAGAAACTTCAAGTTTTTTTTACATATGATTCAAGAATGGCTGATTTCATTTTGCAAGCTTGTTTTTCATAGAAATCGAGAAGATTGCATAAATTGACACGATATCCGTAACTTAAATATTCAGTGTTAACAAATGACTTCGAATTAACTAATTATTAGTATCCTATTTTATTGGAAAATGTTTATTCTCTCATTCGCTTTTGATTTGAATAGTTTTAGGCGGATTGAAGCTCGTCGAAGCTTAATTTATAGGTCTAAAAAAAGGTCGATTCATAACTCTTAAACCACAGTCCCTACAAAAATTTTGAATCCATATTTGAAAGCAACAGAAAATTCTTATTCTTATTCAATGTTTTCTAAATTTCCTCTCGATTACCCGTCAAGAAGTTCTCTATCGATCAAAAGTACTTTGCAAGGATACAAAATGTAGCTCTTCATTGTAGAAGAACATTTGGTTTCTATTATTTATAATCATAATTCCTTGATTTAGAAGAAGTTCATTTACAATAATCCTCTATAATTAAAAAAGAAACCAATGGCTTCATAGTGACTTCAACTATTTATTAAAGTGATTCATTGAAACAATTAAATTACAATTAAGGCTTTCTTTTTGTTGCACGAGTTCTAAGATTAAACTATACCATTTCGATAGTGTATAGATCTATCGATAAAACTAAAAAACCCTACATTTTCATATTATTATTCTCTTCTTTTTTGAATTTCTAGCTTCTACGAACTATTTCTAACCCTGAACTATACAAAATTGATGAAGTTTCAGAAGAAACAACAATACAATCACTTAAATTTACTCGAAGTTTATCTGAATTGAAACTAATAAATATTATCATTCAATCATCACAAGAAGATATTTTTACATGTACAAAATTTCAAAATACTTGCAAAAATCATTCAGCATCAAGTAATCAAAGTTTTGAACATGATGATCATGAAGATAAACAAGCATCATCATTAACATTACAAAATTGTTTAAATGATGATGAAACTAAGTTAAAACATACAACTAGTGAACCACTTATAAAATCAAATGATGATAATGATAATAATAATGATAATGATGACGATGATGATGTTTGGTGTAATCCAGAAGATGAAAATAATCTTGAAAATCGTGTTAAATTTGATCAAGAAAGAATCGAACAAATACGAAAAATGCTTGGTGATAAAACTTTACAGATGATTCTTGAAGCACTTGAAGTAAAAATAAATTTTCAACATCAATTTTCAATTAATTTGTTTTTGTTTTTCCTTAGAAAAATGAAACAGATATTGAATCGTTAAAAAACCTTATACCGGAAGATAAACATGACTTATTTGATTCTGATTTTTTATTAATATTAACAATGATAAATACACGATCAATAAGAAACTAAATTAATCTGCATTATCTGTGTTGTTTGTGATAATAATAATAATATTAATCCGTACAATTTTATGTTTGTGTCGTTGTATTTTGTATGTTCTTATTTTATTGCACTCATTTTATGAGAATATTGTATAAATTGTTTTGTTTTTCTTTCTAATATTATACATTTTTAGATAAAGCTATGGGGAAATCTGTAGTTGTATTGTCGTGTTTGGTATTAATTTTGGCATATATTGGAAAACTTTTCACAGATTTTGGATTATTTCGACGTATTGAAACGGTAGGACTTGATAAATGTCGATTAGTTGTGCCACCAGGTGGAGGTAATTTATTACGATAGATTGAACATTTTTATAAAATTTTACTATAGATGATCAAGCTTTTGAAGATTTTGCAATTGATTATGAAAAGGGTATTGCTTATATGGCTTGTGATGATCGTTCATGGTTTCATACGTTTAATTTATCAAATCAAAATATTAAAAAACAAGGAAAAATTTTTACATTGGATATTCAATCAGAAACATTTAAACAATTAAATTTAATTAATTATCCATATGAACATTTTCATCCATTAGGAATTAGTTTATTAAAAAGAAAACATAATCAAGTAAGATATATTGGATAGGAGTACATACTCAAACTTAATAATATTTAGTTATTCATGACAAACTATCGAATAGATAATGGAGAAATCATAGGAACTGTAGATATATTTGAAATTGACTCATCAAATGAAAATCAAATAAAATGGATTGATTCAGTTGTTCATCCTCTGTTTACAGGTAGTTGCTTATGATTGAAATTGGAGAAAAAATCAGCATCTATATGCATTAACGCTAATATTCATCATCAGTACCTTAAGAATAAATTCAACGCAAATTTATACTATGAATTTATACTAAACAAATAATTAATAACTGAACATCTTATATTATTATTTTTTTTTTGAAAACATAGTACCTGATGATGTTTTGGCAATTGATGAGAAGACATTTTATGTAACAAACGTCTATTATTATAGAAAAGATAAGTCAAATTTGATGCATACATTTGAAGTTTTTTTTAAACGTCCTTGGACTAATCTATTATTATGTTCAAAAACAAATGAATGGCAATGCTCTATCGTAAATAGAAAGAATATTACTATTTTCGGAATTTTAATAAATGTTTTTGATATATTTCTAGGTTGTGGATTCTATTTCTATGGCAAATGGTGTTGCTAGTTCAATAGATTTTAAGACTATTTATGTCGCTTCAACGACGGAAAAACGAGTCAGTCAAATTTTGTCTTTCGATGTTTATAAAAAACATTTATTTTATTATTTTTTTTGTTAGATTCGTGTATATGAACGTCATACAGAAAATAATTCATTATCTTATGTACAAAGTCTTTTTGTACCATTTTTAGTGGATAATATTATTGTTAATGAACATGATGAAGTTATTGTTGCTGGTCATCCAAATGTAATATCATTTATGTTGTATGCAGCAGATCCTCGACATCATCGTGCTCCTTCTGAAGTTGCACTCTTTCCTTATCCAAAATCAAGTAAATCTTATTTCTTTCTGTGCATCAAATAATCGATTTTCTATAATCATAGATTCAATATTTAAAACTCTATTACTTACAAATGGTGAATTACTATCAGCATCAACTGTCGGTGGCACATATAAACAAAAACTTCTTGTTGGTGGTTTCTGCGATCCTGGAATTTTAATATGTCAAGATTTGGTTTGAAGACATAAACTAATATTGCATTTAATTTAACTATTAATAACGCAACATCCTCGAATCGAATTACGAGAGATGATGAAATAATTAGATAGGATACAACTATAGCTTTTAGATTATTTTTATTTTTTAGCTAGAGCCCTAATATGTAAGCTGGCTTTTGATAATCATTAAGTGTGTCTAATAAATTGTTTAATCATAGCATATCGTCTATTCGTTTTCATGAGCGTTGCGTGTAATATGATCTATAATTGAATAAATATTAATCATAATTCGTTGCATACAATTATACCTTTTTCATAGAAATTTTAATATATATATGTATATACCATTGGCCAAAGTACACTAAAATAAACCTGTTGGAGTGAAAGTTTTTCATTTTTATAAATGAATACGAGTCTACAACTGTCGTCTCGGCAAACCTTGCTTCTGTCACTTTTTCTTTCTTATGACTCTTAGAATCACCAGCAGTGAAGCCGAGGAGAGGGAAGGGGTTGAGCCTCCCTCACTCGCCCAAAACTCTGGCTTCGCCACTGAAAATTACAAGCAATCAAAATATAATCAGAAAAGTACTGAAGTTATATGTGGACCTTCTCATCTTTGTCTCCGTCTTCATACTCCCTTTACGCTTATCAACAGTCTCCCAATATCAGGAATACCAATGTCGCGAGAGCATCTGTCTGGAATGTAACAGTCATGTTACCAATGAAAACTACTATTAGTGTAAATAAGTTCATATTTGATCTAATGAAACGGACACATCGTAGATTTTTTTCTTGTGGAAAATGGAACAATGCGAAAATTATCGATATGAATAAACTTTTACAATGAAAACTCAATAACCTATATCAATATATAATAATGAATTTTCTTAATTAAATATTGATTTGATAAAAGGAAGTGAATATTCATTCATTGGAATGTTGATATATTATGCACTAGAATAATAGTAAATTTTCAGTTTAAAACTTTCCATACAACTTACTGTTAATTCTTTTGGATTAATCAAATCATCGTATATTTTTTTTTACAAAAAAACATCGGTTTTTTTACTGAATAAAGGCAATATTTGGTTTGTAGATATATTCATCGTGTTTTTCTATCGTCGTCTTTTCAAAGAGCATCTTTTTCTATGTTGTTGCATGACTTAAATACAGATAGCAGATACATATGAATAAAAAAATATAGTCCTTCACATAATATTAAAAAATCATTTGTTTTTCTCTAATTTACTACTAAAGACTATTCTCAAGATACGACATGATTAATATAAAGTGGTTAATTTATTTTATTGTTCAATTAACTAAATAACCTATGTTAGTGTATATATGATTTATTTTTAGGCAGCATTTGAAGAGAATATATTTATTCTTTTCTTTTTTTGTGTTTGCTAAACTGATACTAATGATAACAACGCTATCATAAAGTATCTTTACATTGAATGTAAAAGATAAGGATATGTGTTACTAATATGTTTACCTTGAGATTTTATTCTAAGTAAATCAATTTGACGTTATGCCTCCTCAAACAAAATATGCTGTGCCTCCTATTGAAACAACAGGCTTTAGCGTTTTCGTACGTACTGCATATGCAGCAAGATATAATTTTGCCGTTGCAAATTATAATGCTGTATCCACTACTCAAAAATTAAGTATGTTTGGTAACCGTTTACTTTTATTTCGAGCTATTGTCGCTGTTGTTTGGATAATATCCATAACTTTTGCAATTCTTACTATAATTAAACCTGGATTAGTTGCTGTTACTATTGTTTTGAGTTTGATATATATTGCAATATCAATTTATAATATACATGTATTTGTCAATAATAGTAATCTTCTACATGCAACACGTCTTTTACGAGCTAAAGTTGGCGGACCAAGTGGTCATGATTATGAATGGGTATCTGTACCACTTGATTCACGTAGTGCAAATGAAAGATTATCATCTGTTGAGCAATCAGCACTTGATAATGTTCGAAGAGAATTCGGAGGAAATAATAAAAGTGAAATTGATTGTATGGTGTATACAAAACGTTATGCTGATATATATCCTGTATTTCCTAAAGAACTTCTTTTACATTTCATTGCATTTTTAATAGCAATTATAATTGGTATTACACTAACTGTAGTTAAAGCAAAGTTTTTGTGATTTATTTTTATTATTATTTAAATAAAAGTATATAAACTACAATAAAATTATAAGGTCTTGGTTAGATGAGAAAAGAAAGTTGAAGATTATTCATAACACCAGAAAAAATATATAAGACAGATATTAGCATTGCAAACAAAAATGCAGCTTATGTTAAGATGAAAACGGATATCGACAAACTGAGCAAAAATTGCGTCCATTTTCATTAAAGTCATTTACTGTTTTACAACCAACACATACAAAAGTACGAGGCCGAGAATTCACACTAAATGATCGATTTTGCCTACTAGATGAATAGTAATCGTTTACATGTGGCATAGATGTAGCAGATGATTGATTTGAATTGTATTGTTGATGAGACGTTGGCGTTGGAATATTTGATTCTGAGAAAGAAAAAACAAATGATTACTATTATGTTATTAAGTAGAAACTTTTACTTTGATTATAAGAACTATACAATGTGGAACTTATTGGAACATTTGGTACTTTTGTATATGTTTGATTTGAATTATTATGTATAACATGTAGTAATGAATCCCAATTAATACTTTTTGTATTAGACGTATCAATTTGAATTTGTTCATTAAATCGTTGAACTATGCCATTAAGATTTGTTAATTGTTGTTTTATTCGATTAAGATCACCTTCAACATATCCACCATTTTTTTGTCTTTGTTGTAAATCTTGCGAAACTCGATCAAGTTCAATGCGAACATTTTTACTTGCTTCTGACAAGATTTGTCGAACATGATCTTGTGCTGTTGTTGCAATACGATCAATAGTTGTATGCATTTCATTTTGCCATCGATTAATATCTTCAAAACAAGGACTTATAATCTTTGTAGTATTTGACGAAGAATTATTAATAATTTCAAAAAGTTCATTTCGACGATTAAAAAGATCATCAAGTTCAGCCGACAGTTGATCACGATGTTGAGATAGACATGTTGGACAAAATTTTTGTTGGCAACCTTCACATGATGCAGTACTTGGTTGACTTCTACATATAGCACAAATTGATGAGGTACCAAATGACATCATCTAGAAATATAAAAATGAATCATTAGCAATATAAAATTTATTCCATTAAAAATAAGATGACAAAAAAAAATAACTTTATTT
This sequence comes from Rotaria sp. Silwood2, assembly GCA_905329745.1. Taxonomy (NCBI): domain Eukaryota; kingdom Metazoa; phylum Rotifera; class Eurotatoria; order Philodinida; family Philodinidae; genus Rotaria; species Rotaria sp. Silwood2. The sequence continues at coordinate 163,135 of CAJNSZ010000002.1, read as the reverse complement.
GGTAAACAATTAAATGGAATTCAGTTATATACTTGCATTTCTTGTTCTTTTGATGACTATTCCATTGCATGTGACTATGATGAATCATATTGTTTACTTTAGGCGTCCGATGCTTGAGGAAGTATTGGATCATGGTTGCCTGATGTAAAAATTATAGAATTCATTATTTTATTGTCTGACAATGATTTTCGTCGAAAATTATCGGACATAGGTTTTATTGCATTGGTACATGGATTTCGTTTGGAAACTGAACAAGTAGATGCCTCACAGGCAGTAAGTACGATTGGTTCAAAAAGTAAAGATGTGTTACGTTTAAAATTAGATTGTTGAGTTCTGAAATCATTATTTGTATGCTTATTTTTGATGAATTTTCTTAGATTCTGCCAAATTTTTTCGTGAGTGGTTTTTTCTTCCGGATAAAATTCTGAAAAATTGAAACGATTTACTATTAATTTTTTTTCTGTTAATTTTTTGTCCGCAGTAACATTTATCAAAGAGTTCCAATCTACTTTATTTGTTCCTGTATAATTTATTCGAATTTTTTCATTAATATTTTTAATAGAATTATTTAATTGTTCTAATTGATTTCGTATTTCAATAATATCATTATCTAAATAATTTCCTTCTTGTTGACGTTGTTGCATATCAAAAGTGAGTTGATCAATCCGTTGACGAATATCAGACATATTCTTTATCATCATATCATTAACAGTTGTTCGAGCGTTCTCGGCAATTTGTCGAATACGATTGATAATTTCTTGTTCCCATTGATCGATTTCAAACAAACAAGAAAATTCTTTTTTGTTTTGCCAATTGGACTCAACAATATTAAATGATTCTTTTAATTCATTTTGAATTCCAAATAATAATTCGAATTGTATAATAAGTTCTTTATGATGTGTATTCATACATGGAAGACAATATAACTGTTCACATCCTTCACAACGTATATTACTGTTTCGTTCGGTACACCATGATGGCATTCATATAAGATGAGATGTGTCAAGAACCGTTTTATCTTAACACGTAATACAAGAAATAACACGACGTCCTACAACAATGACTATGAAATGCATTTCATTTTTTCTATGAGTAAACACGATAAATTATCTAAAATAAAAACAACAAAAGAAATAATATTGTGAAATAAATTTTTTGGATTTAACTGATGTTTTCGTGTGAAAAAAGAAAAAGAACAATGATTCGATTTCGTTACAGTAACTTGCACAATATGCGTATATACTAATGAGTGTTTATAAATATTTCTGACATTGTTATTTTGCTAATATCTTACGAGAAAAACAATAATATAAGAATTTCTATCAATGAAACAATTCAATACTTTGTTTGCAGTTAATTCTCTATATGAATCTATGGCCCATTTCCAAAACATCTAACTCAATTATGAAAACTTTATTTATTAATCCGTAAAGTAGATTTATTAAAGATAATGGATTAATTACGGTAAAAGAAAAAAAGCAGGTGTAGATTAAATTCTTTCAAGATGTGTTCATAACTTCTTAGAAAAAAAGATTAAAGCAAGGGTTCCTCAAATGAAAACAACTCTCTTTATTTTTTCCTAAGGTCACATGAAGACGTAATGAAGATTTGACAGGCTCAGTAAAAACATAAAGAGGAGTTCACAAGAAATTAAACTTATCCCGTTTTATTTTTATATTTGTCAAGCTACTATGATTTTCATATTCTTTGTCCATTAATTTCATTGATACCTTTAGTTTGTTTAGTTCTTTTAGTCTCTTCAGAGTGTAGAGTGAGCATACGAGTACATATAAGTGAAATTAAAGAGAAGATACATACTCACCAGCATCCTAATGTGGCTAAATGAACTAAAAAGACTAAAATATTTTTACAGTTTTAAAAATGATGTAAGCATGCAAAAAAATAAACGCGATGAATTTGTTTGCTTGTCTGCCTACGCAATGATTGGTAAATTACATGAAGGAAGAAACAGAAAAATTCTGTGTTAGCTGTGAAGAGTTCTTTTTTTCTCGCCTTCCATATATTATCTGATAGACTAATTCAGCAAAGAAATTATATTTGTGCTCATTTAATATAGTGAAATAAACACAAAAACTAAAACGAAAATAGATGTCACTACAAAAAAAGTTTTTTTTAGAGATAGTTGTTCATAAAGTTCTAGAATGGTATTTCAAACGACAAAAATGTGATAGTCAAGGTATTTATCTTCAATTTATCTTGTGCTTTGAAAGGACAGAAACTAGTGTTACAGAAGAACTGACTCATCAGCTGTGACCAATGAAATATCAGGAAGAAGCTCTAAACTAAACTTAGGTTATGAGACATTTTCACGTTGTATTGATATTTTAAGCGAATTTCGCATGCCGACATTTTCTGAAAAAATTCCGATTTCTTTTAATTCGGTGTCAAGCAGAAGCGATTGATTTTATTCGAAAAAATGATCTCTAAAATCACCGATTTTAGACGATTTTCATCATGTGGGAAATACGATAAGCGAAACTGAAAGAATGGCACTATACATCGAACTACTGGAAGAAATGTAAAAAATAGTAAAAGACCTTCGGAGATACTACTAACATTCTTTTAATTTTGGAGTCGAACTTCTACCCTATTTTCATATATAGAATAAGGACAACAAACAATTTTCGGGCTCCTCGTTCGAGATAATAATGTCGCAGTTGTGTTCTGTCCAAGGTCGGGTGATACAATATACTGTGGAATGATCATAAAAAAAACCATAGCATATAACGGACATATTAGAACTGCTCAATAATATGAGAATATTTAAGCTCCAGGAAATATAGCTCAACTTTAGGTGTTCTATTATATTTATGACATTTATATCGGTGAAAAAAAACAATTTCTGATGAATTTATACTGGTTAAAGTTTATTGCCTTGAAGTAACTACTGATGAAAACTTATAATATTCATTTAGTTTGAAAAATTTACTTAAAAATACCGATTTCTTATTCTCTTTCATAGCTTTATCATTATTCTGTCTTAGTTTCGATGTCGTTCTGCTTGACAAGACGTCCGCAACAATATTAATCAATATAGATAGTTTTCTTGGCATAATCAACAGTGTTTCTCTATTTTGTTCTAAATAACATTTAATTCTATTAATATGATAATCCATATAGTTTCGTTAATATTTATCTTATTGAATATCAAAAGAGAAATGTTCGATTCAACAAAAAATGGTATTCATAGTCTTCTCATTTACTTGATTGATATGTATTCAAACTTTTGAAGGAATTTATCGAATACGTTAAATTGTCTCATTTTCTTTATTAATTTATTTTGACCAAAAATTAGAGTTCTTGCTCATTTTTTTTTCAACTTAATAAAATCTTATCCAATGATTCTCTGCATTCATTTTTAAATCTCTAGTCAGAACTAAATCTTTTGTATGGTTTTTTTTCTCACAGAAGTTAATCGAAATAAATTATCAAATCCTTTACAATGTGTACTTTAATCCTAATTTATACATGACATAACTAAGATTAAAATAAAATACTTAACAATTATTTTAATATATATTCGTTATTCAAAATTGTTTTCTTTATATACCATGGATCAAAACAAAACATAGGGAAATAAGTACAGTACCATAATCAACAGAAGCACTACAAACAAAAGACAAAATTAAAAAAATAAGGAAAAAAGACAATAGTATATTTTTATTTTATTCGTCGTTGTACTCGTTATAAACATAAAACACTTTTACCAAAAAAAAAAAAACGAATATACAGAATAAAAAGAAAAATCAATATACAGTATAGAAAGAAAACGAATTACTTCATAGATTAATTCAATCTACATGTAACATTATCACATAAAAACACATTCAAGATAACCACAGTATGACTGTTCTTATGTTGTTGTTTCTTCAGACTAACTAGATCATTATTATCAGCGTGGAACATTTAAAATAGTTTTGCATATTGAACAAGAATGATTTGTTCCATGTTTAATACCATTAAGTATATTTAGAGAGCGACATTGTTGACAAAAAATTTTATGTGGACCTTTTATTTTAGGCGATGATTGTAGTGGACTAATAAAATCAGAGTTTTTATATGATGTTGAATAAATATTCATTGGTGAAGATCGTAAAGTTGTAACATGACGTGGAAGAGGATGTTTTCTATTATAATCACATTCAGAACATAAACCAGTTGATAATAAATCGTTGAAATAATGTTTACAAACAATACATGGACGAATTTTATCTGTTTTCTGTTCGAAATCGATCAAGTTCATTGATGATGAGTCGGATTTTATAACATTAACAGGAATTTGAATAAAACGTTGATATTGTTGTTCTAAAACATTATATAAATAAATCATATAAATCAAGAATTTGATATAATATTAGCTGTTTGTTTAGTAATGTGACAAATCATAAAAGCTTTTTCATTGCGTCTCTATTATTTATTGCGATTTTAGAAGCAAACCAAAGTTAAAGAGAGATAGAAGAATGAATTTAATAGGTATCAAACGCAAAATTGCAAAACCAAACGCACAATCAATATCTCACTTTTATCTCCTGAATATTTATAAAATACAACACATCGAACTTCGACTATTCGAGTCTATAAAAAGATGAATTCAATATTATTCTACTCATTATAAATTATTACTAAAGTATAATCACAATTCTATCTAAATAATCCTTATTAGAAAAATTTGCGTGTGTGCGTGTGTGAGAAAGCGTGATTTTAATAAAGCATAAAGACAAGCAGCAATAGCAGATATTTGATATATGATATAAAATAAAATATTTCAAGAAAAATCTAGCAAGAAAGTATTGAAATAAATAATAATCATACAGTAGGAAAAAATAAATGCTATCACGCACTCTTACATCAATCATCAACACCTCTGGATCGTAAACACGCCAGAGCCACTAGAAGACAGAAAATTTTTGTCTAGTCAAATTTGATGCAATGGCTTGGAAAGAATTATTAAAGTAAAAAAAAAAAAGAACAAAAGGAAATCTAGTAAAAATATATAATTAATAGATTTTGTTGAGCCAAGTAACACACACGCACACAATAAGAACAACAGTCAACAATCATGAAACTTTTTTCTTTGTCGAATATTTAGAAAAAATGAGTTAAAACTTACCTTGTTTCAATTTTGAATCACTTCCTCGTGGATTATTGTTACTATTGCTTATGTTTTTACCATTAGGTATTGAAACATCATCATTAGATTCCCATTCACTTTTATATAGTAATTGTTTCCCATTATTGTAATGATTATCATGAGTTACTTGACTACGTTGTGGTATTTGTATGTGATTTTGTAGTTTTTGTAATTGTTGCTGATGTTGTTGTTGTTGTTGTTGTTGTTGTTCTGAATATTGATTAATCGAACGATTTCCATCATTCGATAGTACATTTGTTGCTCCATTAGTTACAGCTAGATCATATGATGGTCGTCGCTCATAACTAGGAATATTTTTATTATCATTTAATCTAGTTGATATTGATGAATATGGTGGTGGTGGTGTAGATGAATTATCTCTTTTCATTAATGATCGTTGATTAGTCTCATATGATGATTGATTAGGAATATAATATTCTTGTTCAAGTCTTTGTTTATCTTCTTCTTCTTGTATTTTTTTCTTTTGCATATCAAAACAATCCATAACATAATGATAATAAAGAAGAAAAAAATCTTCTTTCTCTGGCAATATTCTATTACCTAATTCAGCACATAGAATAGGTAATGGTGTACCATTTGTATCCGGATAACAAGATAATTTTTTAATACGTAAATAACTGTGAAGTAATTTAGTATTTTGCTCGATATTATTATCATTACCTAAAAATCGTATCGGTAATAAAGTTTGATTTCGAGTATGTTCAATTGATTGATAAAGTGGAAGAAAATTATCTGATTTTAATCCTGTAATTCTATCATCAGTTTGTAATGGACAAAAATGTGATTGATCATATGCTAATACGATTGGTACAGGAACACAATCTTTTGGTTTTGAAAGTATAGGTAAATAAATACCAAATAAATCATTATATGATATAGCTTCACCATGTTTATTTCGTACAACATCTTCCGATAAAATAATAATTGGTCGTGCAAGCATATTTGATATAGAAAAAATATGTACACCTTCAAGAAATTGTAAATTCGATGCTGTTTGTCCATCATCTGAACTTTCATATCGAACAAGATCACATAATTCTTCCCATTCCTTATAAAAATAATCATAATAATCAACAAAGCTTGTTTAGCTATTTTTAATTTTTTTGTTAACTTAAACTTACACTATCAAGTTTAGAATCTTCAGATTGTATGCCATACATTTTATCAGTTTTTAGTCGTTCAGTTTTCCAACTTCCTTTAAGTACGGCTTTATTTTTATCCATAAATTGAAGAAGTCGATCACGTAAATATAAATTAAAATCATGTACACCAACCATAGCAATAAGTACAGCATGAAGAAGACAATTACCATTGCCTGATGTTCGAATTGGATAGAGTTTTTTTAATGATGGTACCCAATTAATAACTCGAGTTTCATTCATCACTTTTAACATTGTACGATCAATTAGATATCGTTGACAATCTGTCATAGAATCTTGTTCAAAGTATTTATGCGGTAAAACACTCGTCAATTGTGTGAGTTCTGACAGATGTTCAATAAGAATTTGATTGATAAAACTTAATATTTGATCAGCTCGTTGCTTATATTTTTCAGGAATAGGTAAAAATTCTTTATTTGATGGTGATGAAGCTGATTTAGCTTTTGGACCACAACAATAATTTTGAAATGAATTAAAATAATGAGGATGTACTGTATCAAGTGGTTTTGATGTACGAGTTACGGTTCCTGATACACTCGTTGTTTCCGCCATCATAAAATAAATAATTGGATAAAAAAAAATTTACATTACATTAAAAATTATAGATCATGTGTTAGACATAAACAGTATATATAGAAGCCAATATATCTAAAAATGTAAAACATTACTCATTTAAATATTGTCAGAAAAAGATAGAAATAAATAAAAAAGATAGTATAAACGATAATCGGCTGTAGGTGTATGTCTAATGTTGAGAAATGAGTAGAATATGACTTTGATGCTTTTTTGTTTTTTACTTTTATGTTCTCTATGGAAAACATGATTCATAAAATGATGTGATAGAAAAGAATTGTACAAATAAATGATTCAAAGATATTTACGATCATTAAAATGACGCTTGTTTTTTTCTTTTCATCTATTCGTAACTATATTACATTTCACATAGACATAGCAAGCAAAGCAAAGATTAAAAAAAGAATAAATCCATTATGTGTATTTCTACGCATAAAACAAAAATAACACCATTAAACAAAAACAAAAAAAGAAAAATCAATGAATATATTTCTATACAAAAAAAATATTTTCATCATTCATCAAATGTGAAAATGTCAAAAGCAATTTAATCATAAATAGAAAAATTAATGTGAACTTTTTTCTTCTTTCAGCATACGAAAAAAAACACTTGCTGATGTTCTTCCATTCTATATTTTTTCCTCTTCAACAAAACTAGGAAAAAAACAACAATAATAACAGTCATATCAGTACTTTTTTCTTTTTTTCTTTCTTTCTATCTTTTCTTCTCCATCCTGTTGACAGGCAAGAAGCATGTTTTACTCTACACCATTTTTTTTTTGTCCTATTAAAAATGTTATTATTGATCGTATTTATCAGTGCACTCATATATTCCACTGACAGTTTAAAAATAGCTCTACCTACTACTATTATCCAGTCTCAAACGCCTGCTGGCATCTCGATAGGACGAACTTCAACAAATGATGGTATGTGAGCTACTGTTTTTGATATGATAATGTCGTTTCTCTTTTTTTTTGTAAAACAATCAATTGCTATAGAAGGACAATTTATAATAGCTGACGGCAACTCAGATCATTTATTTCGATCGTATGATTTTATAAAAGAAGATATTGTTAAATTTAACGAAGGTGACACTGAGAATACAAAAAATGATGTAAAAATTAGGTAATAGGTTTCATTTTAAATTAATCCATGTTCGAAATATTACTTTAGATGTTCATGTAATACGATAAATCCATGTTTACCATCTATTCAAATAATCGAAGGTCATTTTGTTCATTATGATAATGATTCTGATGAACACTTATTTGATGAGGAAGATTTTCAAAAAACAGAAGTCTAATTCAATTTTATATACTCATTTAAACTTATGTCAGATAGAAATAACTTTCATATACGATTTTCGTTTGTTTTCATATACGTATCAAAAACAATACTTTCTTACTTATTTCTTATGTAACAAGTAAAAATTATTCAATCGAAACGAAGAACAAAAATATATTTGTAAAAACCTTCGTGAATTTCTCTCGTCTATTATTATAATATCTCTTTCAATAAAAATACTTTATCATTATTAAGAAAAACATGAAGATTTATGTAAAAAAAAATAATTATTAATAAAATTCTTAACAAGATTATTCAACAACAACAAAAAAACAAAAAAGTAAAACAAACAATCTTGAACATAAGCAAAGTCATAATAGGTCATACAAAAAAAAAAGATATTGACTCAATAAATAATCACAAAGAAAAGAAAAACAATTTATCGAATAATTCAAGATAAAACACCAAGAGTAATTTAAACATTATTTTATTCTCGAAAAATCAAATTAAAATTTGTCTTTATTTTTATATAAATAATTAATTATTTCTTTGTAAATAGCTGTTATTCATAGGAATATACTGTCTAGAATATTCGCATTAAAGTATACGTATTAAAAATAATAAAAAATCACATCTTGTTATTGTTACATGCATTTCTTCAAAAACAAATAATATAAAATATAATGTTTGAGGTCTATTTAAAAAAAAATCTTTTAAACGATAACTATCATTGTGATGTTTTCTATTGATACGAACAAAATTCAGAAAATCTTGTTCATTTTTCAAAAAACATTTTTTTAATTTAATAGAAATTAAAATAGTTAACCATAAAACATATCGGATCGTGCAGTCTTTAAAAAATGAAGAATAATAAATAGAGTGAAGTAAGACGGTTGAATAACTTTAATGATATATTTAATTGCTTTTTCTTTTGTAATTATATATATGGTCAAACAAATGTACATATCACAAGATTATCAATCTGAAAAAAAAACAAGAAATAAATTTGTATTTTGTTGAAATTGTTCTGTATCAGTAAAGTATTAAATGGTAATCTTCATCATATAAAATTCACGTTCATTTTTTTTCATAACTAAAAGCTTCACTTTCTTTGATGACTTATCGACTATTAATTTTCTTTGAAATATTAAAGTTTTTACTGAAAATATATTTCACATTATTAATATTGAAGAAACTACAGTCCTTAGGATATATTTTTCTTCATGATTTTAATTAATAGATAAGCAATTTTGATTTTTTTGAAATACTTCTGTTTGGTACATCAGTAAAATAGCGAAAAACAAATCTTAAGAAAAAAGAATTTCTATTAAAACAATGCAAATAGATTTGTTTTTAACATACATTCAATAACATTCGATTGATTTTGTAACTTAAATGGGAAATTTTCATCTTGAAATAATTGTTCTATACTGAAGCATTGAATTCATTATCTTGAATTGTTAACAATATGTTGTTTATGGCTGACATTATGTAATTTAAAACGACGTATTTCCAATAAATTCTCATGATAATTTTTCTACACTAAGTAAAATTAGTTTTGTATTTGTTTCAGTTACATTGAAGTAAAGTCAAATTATTTAATTAAAATTTTTTGCGATGTAGAATATAAAAAACTAACTAGTTTTCAGCATTGTCATCATTTGAATATGAAATTTTTATTTTTACAATTATAAAATGCAGTTCTAAATAAATTGAATTCTAATTGATTTTCTTGAAAATATTTTGTTCTACCTCAGAGTGTCGAAATTTAGATTTTTAATGATTTGTATTTCTTTTTTTTCAAGGACAAATCAATTAGAAAAACCGTTCATTATCTAGAGTGAAAATCCATTGCCGAGTGAAAACCTTTATACAGAATTTTATTGGCATAATCTATAGATATATATAGATATATATATATAAGAATGGTTTACTTTTATTAAATAAATAAGAGAAAAAAAAATCATTTATGATGAAAAAATAAATATGAAAAAAGCTCTAAAGATGTCATTAGTGTTCAAAAAAATGCATCATTCTCGATAAGGTACAGGCTTAATAGGTTGAATTTTCTTTTTATCTTCAGTTGAAACATTTGGTATTTTAGTTTGTAAAGATTTTGTTAATGAAGATGACATGGGTTTTAATGATGTTCTTATTGTTGGCATTGGACTGTTGTTATCGACATTTGAAGATAGACTTCTTGGTGTTAAAAATGGAAATGATTTCACTGCAGTATTAGACTAAAAAAAATAAAACAATATATATATATATACACTTGTTTAAAACAACAAAAAATCTGTTCTCCTTACTCTTGGTGTTAATTTTGGAAACATTGGCTGTTTATCTTGTTGCTTATTGCTGTTTTCTAATGCTAGATTAGGAATATGTGCTGTTTGTGAATGTGGTATTTGATAATTAACCACATTAAAACAATGTGTATCATTTGATATTGACCGATAAAGTTGTTTTTCTCGATCATTTGAAGTAAATAAAGGTACAATGATTGACCCATTTCGATTTGAATCATCATTTTCATATGTCATATCGATTTCTGCTAATGTTTTTATTTTCATTGATGTATTATTATGTTGATATGTTGACCTGTCTTGGAAATAACTACGTACAATATCTTTATTGTTACTCATATTTTTTTTTAAAGTAATATCAAACCTTCCTCAACTAAATGAAATGTAATGAAGAAAAAAAAAAAGAAAAAAAAGTGTCCTCAAGAAATATTCATTATTCAAAAAGCTCATTTTTTTATCAACAGTAGTAACTACAAGCTGGCAGTTCCCATAGGTTATCAATTATTTGTTTATAAAGATCTGTCATGTTTTTGACAAAGTATAGAAAAAAGAATGAAACATCATTTCCTTGTCATATTATATATTTTTGCTCATCATACACGTTTATAAATAAACGAATTGACAAACAGCTAACTGGAAGATTACACAAATACAAAAAAAGACTAGAAAACAAAACAGGTTTTCATTGATCAAAGAAATCATAGTATTTGTTGAAATATAGATATTGCTGTTCATTCTATTCAAGGACTAATTCAGACACAAAAGCACTATTACTGCCGGCAGATAATGAAGACGGATTATGAACGGACTAGAAAGAAAAAACAAAGAATATAAAAAAAAAGAATTTTTCTTTTACAAGAAACATTTTTAAAATATACTTCAGCGAGTTCTGATAAACGCCCGATTAATTCTTGAAATACTTCAGATGGTAGTGTTTGTTGAAAGAAGCCCATTAAATTTTGAGGTTGACTACAAGCAACAACAGCTTTTGCTAGATGATCAATGCCATTATCAAAATCACCTATTGAAATATTAGATAAATAAGAAACCAAAAAACAAAAGAAACAAATGAGACTTACCACGAGATAAACAATCTTCACCTTGTTGAATTTGTTCAAGAAAATATCGATGCATTGCTTCAGGATTACTCATATGAATCTATTAAAAATTATCGAATAATATTAAAAGTAAAAATTGAAATAAAAATTTCTTACATCATTACGTGAGCTTCCAGCACTTGTTTTATGTTTGTGTCGTTCTAAATGAATAAAATTGAAAATTTACAAAACAAAAAACTTTGTACAATGGAAATAATTTTTTTTCTTCATAAGATACTAACTAGCTTTTAATTTTTCAACAAAATCAGGTGCATTTCGCCGTTTTCGATCAAAATACACACAATAACCAACAAAACTAACACCAAGACCAACAGCTGCTACTAAAGGCCAAAACGCTTTACTATTGATGGTCATCTAAAATAATTTAACATTTAGTTTTCACCTGAAATTTCAAGGTATTACTCAATATATGTCTACGTCATCAAACATATGCAAAAGTAAGAGAACAATACAGTAATCATCATGTCCACGTTGACACTTCCACGTTGACTGATTTGTTTTTCAACTATATATATATTAGTTGTGAATTTAAATGAAGAAAACAAATATTTCTTTTCTTAAAAAATCATGGGTCTTATTATTAGTCGATTATATGATGCATTATTATCATTTTCTTATGAAACACCTTCTCGTATTCTGATGCTTGGTCTTGATGCAGCTGGAAAAACAACTATTTTATATAAAGTAAAACTTAATGAAACTGTTCAAACTATTCCAACGATTGGTAAATAATAATATTTTAACTTTAATAAATAATATCTCTGTTCATATCCTAGGATTTAATGTTGAAACAGTAACACCTGCACCTGGTATTACATTTACAGTATGGGATATAGGTGGACAAGATAAAATTCGTCCATTATATAGACATTATTTTGATAAAACCGATGGTCTTATTTTTGTTGTTGATTCATCAGATCCAGAACGATTTCAAGAAGCACGTGAAGAACTGTTTGGTATTATTACAAATGAAAATATGTGTTCAGTACCCGTTGTTATTATAGCTAATAAATCAGATTTACCAACAGCTGTTAAACCAAGTGAACTTATTGAACAACTTAATCTTCATTCGATTTCAAGACGAAAATGGTTTATTCAATCAGCTTGTGCTATTACTGGTGATGGTATTGTCGAAGCAATGCAACAATTAGCACAAATGATAAAAGATAATAGAAAAAAAATAACTTATAACTAAAGTTTTATTTAAATCTCTTGTTGTTTTTTTCTGTATATAAAAATATTTTATATAATAAACAAAAAATTTATGTTTCCATCAAACATATATTAACCCTTTGGTAATAAAGGCCGTAAATTTACGGTTTCAAAATTTAGTGAGAAAAAAATGTACTTAACTAAACTAAAACAGGGTTTTCTAAACAAACTGCACGTACTGCTAGACACATTTCTTCTCTTGTACCTCAAACAACAGATGGAAAAATCTTCAGCGAATTTATATTGTATATGCTCATACAAATAGAAGACACAAAAAACAATAGATTTACGTTATACGTGTAAAGATTGTAATGTGTGCCTTTGCGTGATTAGCTACTTTTAGAAATTTCAGATTTTATTGCATTTTCAGTTTTTTTTCTTTCTCATTTGTTTTCTTTCCGTAAGCTGCGCTGTAGTTATGTTAGAGTTTTTCTGGATTTGTTTTGTTTTTATTATTCGAAAATAAACCAGGTATATCTTAAAATCAAGGCTCAGTAGAATAATTCACAGTATGATGAATTTTGACAGAAATTTCATTTTCTTTTCTAAAAAAAACTCTGCCGTCAAAAGGTTAAACAACGTTGTCTTCTAACTCAAATATCATTTTAAAAAAATGTCAAGCGAATACTCAAAAAAATAAGAGTGCACGTCCCGCACAAACAAAGAGCAACACATACTTTTCATTCATGACAAAAAAAAAATATCGTATATCGGATGATTTATACTCATGATTTATTCAATTAATTTCAATAACATATGATGTTTTTACTGTACAATCTCTGATTTAAACTTTTATCTAAAGTGTATTTTTTTGTTTTTAAAAGACTCATAATGATTGCATCACAAGCAGTTGAAATACGTCATGATATTATCGCATTGCTGTCTCACGTTTCATTGTTTTATCATATACATGAAACAAATCGTTTTCTTTTTTTAAAAACAAAAAATGTTTTCTTCCTTTCTTCTTAATGTTATTTCAGTGTAGTCGTAATAATGGATGAGTCATAACTCTACGACACGTTGGCCAGGTGAGAGAATCTGCAGTTTTTTTTACAGCTAGCTGAATCATAAAAAAAATATATTTGGCTGTTCACATCAATGTTGACGTGTCTTATACGACGTGGCAACGAGTAAAAAAACTCGTTAAATAGCGACGGTTCATCAGTTAGTTTTTCGAAAACAACTTTCATCTACTTCGTATTTAAAATACTATACGACCATGGGTCTTTTCCTCAGTCGAATGTATGATGTTCTCGCTTCGTTTGGTACAGAAAAACCATCACGAATTCTAATGCTCGGTCTTGATGCAGCCGGTAAAACAACAATTCTATACAAAATTAAACTTGATGAAAACCTTCAAACTATTCCTACAATCGGTATGCATTTATACTTACATATATACATACAAAAAAACGCATTTTATTATTTTATTATAGGTTTTAATGTTGAACAAGTGAGTCCATGCCGTGGAGTTTCATTTACTGTATGGGATGTATGTATTTGACAAAATCAAATTTTACATTCAATTCTAATTTTAAATTTTCTTTTTTATTTTCTTAATCAGGTTGGTGGTCAAGAAAAAATTCGTCGTCTCTGGCAACATTATTATCAAGGTGCAGATGGTCTTATATTCGTTGTTGATAGTAATGATCAAGAACGAATAGATGAAGCACGAGAAGAACTTCAGGGTATTCTTTCATCGTATGATATGTCACGTGTACCTATAGTCATCATAGCTAATAAGCAAGATTTACCAAGTAAATTCGAATTATTATTATTATTATGATATTTTTCTAAAAATTTTTCTTACAAATAGATGCGATGAAACCTTCGGATATAATCCAAAAATTAGGTATCAATGAATTACGTGCTAAACATAAGTGGTATATTCAACCAGCTTGTGCAGTTACAGGTGAAGGTTTAATTGAAGCAATGCTTGAAATGGCAAATCTCGTTAAACAACATCGAAAAGAAAACGATTAGAAACGAAAAGAAAAAGAATTATTTTCTGTACATATAAACATCATTCGAGTTTTTTTTCTAGCTTTTGAATAAAACGAAGACAATATTTTTTTCTATGAATACATATATTGTTTGTTTTTAATCAAAAGCTGACCCAAAAGAAAAAAGAATCGACAATACAATTATACAAAAAAAGAAGAAAAATGTAAAAGAAAACAGCTAATCATTTATCTCCCCTAATTGAACAAAATAAATAAATAAATGAGTATTGTATTTTTCTCTCAGATAAAATTAATTGATCATGTCACTGTAGATTATAAGAATATAAAATTAAATTAGTACGATGTTGTTGATTCATCATTATTATTTGCATTAAATCGTATTGGAAACATTAATGCTTTAGCACTCATAAAACTTAAATTGGGTAAACTATCAATTATACGTTTAGCATCCTCGTTTAATATTGTTGTTGAACCAGGAAATAGATCCATTGTTTTAATTGGTATTGAATGTGATTGTTGTTGTCGTTGAATAATAGGACTATCTGTTCTTTGAATAGATGCTGGAGATGTTGTTTGTTCGTCTTCACTCAAAGATTTTACTGTTGGAACATAAAAATCCAGATCAAGTGTTTTATTGGCATCGAAAACTTTAAAAAGAAAAGAAGAACAAGTTGATGATAATATTTGTTTGTTTTTCAATAGGATTATTTTTTTTTAATAACATTTGTATTAGTAGCCACATGCAAGAGCATTCATTTATTATTATGAAAAGAAATTATTTATTTGATTTGAATTAATTACGTGCGCTTAACTTACCATTATTCTCATCTTTACTGATATTCGTCGAATTACATGGACTATCATTATCTAATATATATGGATAATCGATTTTTTTTCTTATAGATGTGTTATTCTTTTTTATGTTTTTGAATAAAAAAGAATGAATTAAAAATTATTTACCTGCAAGTGGATTTTCTAAACCACTTTGTTTCCAATCAAAATGTGGGCGAATAGCTTCAGTTGATAACTAAATTTATCAAAAAAAATCGGTTAGAACAATCTCTATGGAATTAAAATGTGAAACACGATGTAGCTACAGTTACCAATCATCGGGAGATTGTTTTATTCTATCCATGTTGAGACACAGTTTTTCACCATTCTTTTATTTAATCGTTCGAAAACGCTATAAGGAAGTAGGTTATATATTATAACGAGAAGTTATTGATACATGGTCTGTGATCGTATATCGACAATACCCGTGACGATCTCTGGCTATCGTCTGTCATGGCCTGTGATAGTTAGAGCTCGTCGGGTTCAAAATTTTTAGATGCGGATCTGAACCAACTCGACGGAACTGTAATGATAGTGTCTGACTGTTTTCTGTTGGGTGAATATTCAAATTTTGATCGGTATACTTCAACATTTCTTCTAGATCGTGTTTCACAAAAAAGAAGAAACAATTAGTTTATTCTATACAATAAATATTTTACTTTATTTTCATTATCAGTATTTTCTGATTCGCTGTTTGTTGAAGTAGTTTGTTTGACTTTTTCTGGTTGTAAAATTTCTGGTGTTAATGGAACAGTTTTTGCCTAATAAGAAATTGTTTTTTTGGTATGAATATGATTTATCCAAAAAAAAACACATACACGAAAACGTTCATTAACTCCTAATGCTTGATGAAATAAGCGTTCAGTATTAGATTTACGCCATTGAAATTTAATTCCTATTGGATCATTTGATATATTTGATAAAGTATCCCATAAACTTTAAAAACAAAATAAATATTAAAATATTATTTAAGAATAATTAAATACCTACGATAGACTAGATTCAAGACATAAGATTTGTTTTGTTGGATTTTTATAAGTAGTAAAAGAAGGTAATTCAGTAGATATTAAAGTATCATCATTTGTCGATGATGTTAAAGATTCTACAGGAAAACATGCTGAGATTAAAGATTCAATTTGTTCAGTACTTAAAGTATTCTATAAAGGATGAATTAATTTAAATTCAAATAGAACTATAGATAAGGCAACTTACAGTTGACAAAGTAGGTGTTTCAAGTTTTGGAGCGACTTGTACTTCACTAAATTCACCGAAATCGTCATCTTCTTCTGTTACTTTAGTAGATGATTCATCATTTATTGATTGCACTGGTGATTCAGAGACTGGTACTGTATTGGATTCAAAATCAGCCCAGTCATTTTCAATATTTTCTTCAATGTTGGTTGATGTTGCCGTAGGAAAAGTCTAAGATTAGTGATTAGTTTTAAAATATATTTAATGAAGTACATTCTAAAAGATCTCCTGTCAAAGTTTATTATTTAATATTTGAAAAAAAGAAAAGACATTCGATGCTAAAAAGCAAAATAACAACCTTATAAATAATATTGTTGTTCAATCACAGATGAAAGTCGGACTATGAACAGTGTATTTTATAGTAATTTAGCATAAAACAATTTAAGATTTCGTTCTAATCACATATTTCCTGTATAGATTCAACAACAAAAGAACGAATTATAAAAGCTGTCTACAAAAATCCTATAAGATTTCTCTAATGTCTCATTAATAAATACACATGATCTATGGTTTGCAGTAACTACTAATGAAGTCGGACATGAACGAAACCAACCGTTTTTGGTCCCAGAACGATCTTGCCCATATCTAAGTGAAACAGTTCAAAACAACAAAGAATTGCTTTTTTCTTTTGTAATAATTATAAGTTATGTTCTATCGACACATCGATTATTCAAATGACGTCGATAGCCTAAGTACTTTTAATAACATTATTCTTTGCACCATGTATCTAAAATATGAGGGATCATACGACAGAGATACGCTGTGGGACCAAGTTGATTTTTGGTCGCAGCCTAGAGAAAATTATTCTAGAATTTATTCGCTGCACATCTAACAAAAAGTCCTTCACTACTAGTGTTTTTAATTTACTTAATCGACGACCAGTACTATTTGACGTCGTCTCTCTTGAACTATCTTCTGATTGGCAAGATTTACAAGATAATTTGATTAAAACCAAAGAAAACTTAACTGTAATCTTTAGCTTCAGTTGGAACGGTTTTTCGCATAGTCCAGATTCTGTATATTTTTAATCATAGGTCTTTCTGTGTCATTCTTGTTAGATTAACATAAAACAGTAATTTTTGCTTATATTATATTGACATACTAACTAGGAAGTAATGAATCAATTATTTTATCAAATGAAATTTGAACTCTGAGATTTTCTCAATAAATTTAATACAACACTGAATATAAGAAAAAAAAAGTCTAATACATAATTCACCTCGGAAACTTCATCAGTTTTATTTTCAAATGTAGCAAAATTAGCCCAATCATCATCGTTTTTTTCTTCTTCAAAATTTTCTTCATTTGTTATATTATTATTTGGTAAAACATTTTCATTATTAACTATTGATTTATCATCTTCAATTTGAGCGAATTCAGTATCATTATTATTATCTATTGATTTCCAATCGTCATTACTATTATTCAATACATCCGAGGAAGCTGATGATAGTAATTCAGGATTTTGTATAGTTGGAATCAGATCATTTTCATCAACATCATCGTCAAATGGTGGCGGTGACGTATCATGAACAGGAGGTACAATAATAGGCTGGCTCATAACATTTCTATAGATAAAAGAACATAGGTTGATAAATAAAACAAATCAATACACACATAAAAAAACAAAGAAATAAAATAAAAAGGATATTTTTAATATTTTTTATTTGTTTAGTTTAACTGATATACAATGCGACAAGAACAACAAACAAAAAAAGACAAAAGAAAAACGTTAATTCTTCGTAATACTTCTAGAATAAAGATAAAATAATTAATTTTCATAAAGTAAAGTTTATTTGTTTAAATACCCAGGTGGAAGTTGAGAATCTTTAGATCGACTAGTACTTAAAACAATATATGGTTGTTGTAATTGAATTTGTTTTTGTTTTAATAAATTACATGTTTGTAATGGAGTATCAACACTTGACATTTTCTTCATCATCTAAACAAAATGAAAAAAGAAAGCTTTCTTGTTTTTGTCTTCTTTTTCTTTATTGAAATATTTACCTCTTCTTCAACTAGTTTTTTAGCTCGTTTTTCAGTCTTCTTTTTACCACTACCTTTACCATGGAAGCGATGTGAAAGACAACGAAATGCTTCTTTTTCATTCATACGTCGACCACCTTCATCAACATATTCAAGTTTAACATCAGGACGATAATGTTCTTTTTCTTTGAAATCAGTTAATGGTCCAGACATATAACGATCACGTCGAGCATGTTTATCTTCAATTTCACTAAAAAAAGAATAAACAAAGAACAATATGATTAAATTTAAGAATTGATAAAATCATGCATTTTCTTTTTTGAATTCAAGAATATAGTCTATTATTGATGATAGTTTTTTATCGGAACGTCGCATATAAAATACTGTGGTATTTAGATATGATTTTGTTAATTATTAGGATTGCACCGAACCCAAACATTCGAGTTCGATCATTTTCAGTCAAATATTATAAGAAAACAGGCGTAATCCAAAAGGATTTCAGGCTTGACTATAGAAGATCTACACATAGTAGAATAAATGATCCCAAAACCAAAGTTCTGCAGATATACTAAAAAAGTCAACGATGTTCAAAAATACTCAAATGTTAACTCTAGAGTGCTTCTATGATTGTCCATACACCTCAAGAAACGCTTGGGAAATTAACCTAATACCCCACAGTGTCTGAACTGGTCAGATTGTCTCCGAACCTGAACACTGAGTCAGATTTCGGATGAAGTGTATACTAATTAATGATTGAAGTATACCTAAAGTTGGGCTATTATTTAAGAAAGTAAGATTTTTTTTACAATAAAAATCAATGTAAAGTTTTCGAGGCTTTTGAAGATATATTCGAATTTAAGTTTAATGAAAGTGTGCTAATAAAACTACAGTAATATTTCATAGATGTACTTTTGTTTTTCATAATATCTATCGAGATAAAAAGGAAAAAGAAAATAATGAAGTATTTCTTGATACTTACTATGAACTTTTTTCTTCAATTGTATAATGTTTAGCTGAAATATCACTAACAAAACGAGCATTTTGACGAGTTTTTTCTTGTTCAATATATCCTATTCAAATAAAAGATAATAAGATATCAATATATTATATTACAACATCAAAAACAAACCTTTTTGCAAAGCAAGTTGAAGTGCACTACCAAGACCACGATCAAGTGTTGGTTCAGCAGCTAAAATTGATTCTTCAAGACGAAATGGTTTTGTATTAACATCTTCAGCTGTTGTATCATCCATAACATCATCATCAAGATCTTCATTTTGAAGTGCATGTTGTAATAATTCATCATCAGGATCTAATGCTACATTGGTTTTTGATGATGATTTTTTACTTGTTTGAACATTTGCACGTTTTATTTTAGCTGATGTCCGTAATTTTGGTACACTTGATGTTGTATCAATAGTATTTTCACCAACATTACGACAAAATTCTGACATTGTATCAAGTACAAGAGTTTTATCATCAGGAGGAGTAGTAGTTGGTGGAACAATAATACCAACTTCCATAGGTTCAGCTTTTATTTCAACTTTTAATTTTCGATCACGTTCTTCGATTAATTCAGTTAAAGCCTAAATTAAAAGAAAAATTCGTTATGTTTTCTGTTGGTTTTAAATAGAACTTAAAAGATATGTTAAAGTTTTAATAATGCGACGACAGAAGTATTCTCTTTTTTTTTAAATATTCTATCGTTATCAGAAATGATTTATGAAATATAAATTGTCGTAATTACTGAAATTGTTTTCTTACTGCGAGAAATTTCCAAGATATGCCTGAGTAATATTGAAACTAAAAATGTCAAAAGTCGAAACGTTGAAAAGTTCGAAGTTTATTTTCGGCATTATTCAGTACATTCAATTTTCAATATTAATCAGTGCTTTTTGTTTATTGGCATATGAATTAGAGAATTAATGGGAGTATTCCGTGCTATTTTGATATAAGATTTTGAGGACCTATTGTTCTTTCAGGACTTTTGAAAAACTTCTTCTTGCGATTGACATAATGTTTCACGTTAATCACGAATATCATGTTTAGATTTTGGAAAAAAAAACTGTTATGGTGAAAAGTGTGTTTTACTAGAAAACAAGTTACATGATAATCTTTCATCATACCTTTCTTTTTCTAACAATATAGTATCGAATGAAATTAATAATGAAACTTTTTATTAGATTTTTTAATACACTAAGACGAGCCAATGTCCAGAAGCCATGTATATTATTCAATGTTATCTTTCATGCTCTATTCAAATACGAAATCAAACTAATAAAAAAAATGTACATCAGGTTTCTAGAGGCTCTCCGAAAAACCAAATGCATAATTCTCAAAGTTTCAAACTTTTCAACAATACCATCGTGTTGAGCATATATTAATACCTATTTTCACGGAATTTTTGTAGTTTTTGCTTGGTCCTGGAATGTGAGAGTCTATTCAATCACTGGCGAAGATGAAACTTCTATATATCCTGGCAGAAACATATCGAAACTCCAAAAACTACAAGAGATATGTTCTAAGATGTGCACAACACGATGGCATTGTTGACAAGTTCGAGACTTTGAACATTATCTACTTGCTTTTTCAGAGGGCCTCTGAAAATTAGCATCGAACTGTACATATGGCTTCTTCACACCTGATTGCCTCATAGGTTTAAAAAATACCATAGAAAAGTATGTCATACCTTTTCAGCTGAAATACTGTCTTTCTTTGTTTTGAGCTTCATTGTTTTATTAATGACAGTTTGAAGTTCATCGAATGCATCATCTTCAATAACAAAATTGGAAAGATCATCAGAACCCACCATGTCCTCTAAATAAAGACAAATTTTTTACTAAAAATATTATAATCATATATTTAAAGCCATAATGAGAAGTCTATATTTTCCTTATCAATTGTATCGAACATGTTAAAACAGCGAACACAAAACCACTGTCGGGCACCACTAGAATTCATATTCTAGCAACGCAGAGATCTCTGTGCAACTAAGAAAAGTCCAACAGGACTTGTACTTAAAATCTATTGGTGAAGAATTATGATCATTATAGTAAAATTTTTATTGAGAACGATACATTTTCGAAAAATCGAAAGCAAAATGTTTTAATTTGAAAATTTATCTATAGAAAAAATTAATAGTCATTAGATAGTCCTGAAAGTTTCAACGAAAATGAACAAATATTTGTTGAGATATTCAATTCTCCAACTAGACTAGCTTATTGTGAACTACTAATATAAACGACTGTTTTCAGAAATTAAATATTTCGAGAAAGATATGCTTGTATTCCTTGAAATTTTCAGATCGAAGTGTTTTTCTGTGGTTTCTTCGGAAATGATTTCTTTTCTCAATGTCAAAGAGACCTATCCGTACCTATAATATTATGTTAAATGACATCCGACCTTTAAGCATGTTTCCTGATGAGAATGATTCTTTTGGTAAAGCTTTCTATTTCGATCACAATTAAGAAATTTTTGAATACAGAAACTTACCATCTTCTGTAGCAGTTGTTGTTATAATTTCTCGTTTGACTTTATCAAGAGAAACACGAGTCGGACGTTCTCTGAAAAGAAAAACAATTGTTTAACAATCCAAATAAGAAAATCTTAATACATACTTTGATGTTGATACAATGGCATTAGATCGACGTGTTTCAGCCGGACGTAACGATACTGATGTTGTCGTTGTTGATGATTGTCGTGATTCACTACTATCCATTGCTAGTAGGTCGTCAGCCTTTAGCATTTTCCGTGATCGAATTTTTTTCTTAGTTACCTTTTTTGGTTTTTTGAATTGGTCCTATGAGAATAAAAAAATATATATCCGAACAAGTTCTTTTCTGTTAACAAAAAAAAATTTTAATTCTATTTACCATTTCACCAGGTGTATAAAATTCACTGGCTACTTTTGGTGTTGGTACCAATAGACTTTGCATTCGTGCTCGAATTTCTTGTTTCATTTCATATATGACCTTCTCATCAGACATGTCATAAGCCCCATCAGATTCTACAAGAAAAGAAAAAAATTGTTTTTTTTTATTTATTTCTACAAAAATTATTTATTTATCTATTTACCAAGTCGGAAAGACGATTTCTTTTTGTCATCATATTGTTCTAGTAATTTATTTGGATTTAACTATAGAAAAAAAGCAAAATATTTTCATTATGAATAAATTAATTTCCAAAAATAACACAAACCATTCCAAATTGATCTGCTGTTTCCTCGTCATTATATGCTCGATAACCAGGCGTTTTCTTTTTCGCCAATTCAGCACGTTCTTTTGCTGTTTCATTATCAGCAATATTAACATTGATCAAAACATCTTCATCATCATCTTCATCTTCATCTTCATCATCTTTTTTATTACTTATAATTTCTATGAAACAAAAAATAGAATTATTTCAAAGAAAATGATTAACATTACTTTTATCTTTTAATGTTAAAATAACTTGTTGTCCTTCTTTAAATTCTTCAATTGAATGTTCAACACGAAGACCAGCCAAATTTTTTGCTGTATATCTCTGAAACACACAAGGATTATGAAATTTAATTCAAATATTTGATGGATGTAGCAGAATCGTAATTGATCCCATCCAGCCGAACTTCATCGGTTGGAAAATATTTTATAGATGTCTTTTTTTTTCTATCATAAAACTTGTTGAGAGTAAGTTTGTTTGCTCTTATAAAAATAATAAACAGCTTTATTTCTTTAATCGAAATATGTTTCATTTTTTAAAAAGTACAAACAAAACTGTGTTATTTGAGATCAACTTTTTTGGTAAAGATCAAATTTGAATTTGTCTACAAAGCTGACCAGAAGAAAGTTTTCAATCGATTAATCACTTCTGAATTCGAACTCAATGGATAAATTCCATTAGTTCTTCTGTCCAGAGTTACAGGCATTTTACTAGAATTTTAGCCTCTGGCATGGTAGGGTGTGGGTGATGCCACACTTGTCTCTGACATCCACACCCACCCTACACCCTGCCAAGATATTGAAGTCTCAAAAACCACTCATATTCCATGAAAGATGCTAGAATATTCTGTTTTTTGGGAGTTTAATATGTTGGAAAGAAAATCCTCTTTTGAACTAAAATTTTCAGAACATTCTCCTAAGAAATATATCTGTGTGTGGGCAAAATCTCATCATTCAATATCTTGGCATATATCATACCCGAGGTTAAAATTCCCGTCCAATGCCTATAACTCTGAACATAACGCTTGAGAAGACTCATAATTTTGAGATTTTTCATATCTCGCTGGAGTCTACCTTATGTGAAGAGTCCAAATTTGAAAGCAAATTGTCAATTGATGGATAAATGACTCCTTTTTTTCGTACTATATAAAAATATCACATACTGATCTTTGACAAACTTAACAGATATAAACGACTTTAACAAGATGTTTCTTCTGGAAAATTTGTAAAATCCTAAGTGCAAAAATATTTATTAATACCGTTTGTTTTTGTTTTTCCGATTCTTCATGTATTAAATTATTAACACCAAATTCTTCATCCATTTGTTCAAGTAATTTAGCCTTCAAGAAAACAAAAACAAATAAATGAATTTTATTATTAGAATTTAATTTTAATATTAATACATACACGTTCGGCTGCTTTACGTTTTTCTTCTTCCATTTGACGCATTTTTTCAATCCATGATGAGGTTGATTCAGCTGGTTCAGATGCTAATGTTGGTGTTGTACTATGAAAAAGAAACAAAAAACTAAAATCCTCAATTACGTAACAAAATTTCGAAATACATACAGAAATTTTTCTTGTAACATTCGCTTTTCTTTATGTACACTAAGTTTTTCCGTAATTTTTTCTGTTCGAGTTTTTTCTGTTAAATTTATTGCTGGTCGATGAACAAAATTTTCATCACTATTTAAACTTTTTTTTGTAGTATCTGAATCTGCTGTTGTATTATCATCGATTGTTAATGGTTTAAGACCAAGTGAAGCACGTACTTTATTTGTTTCATCTATTGATAATGACATACGTTCAGTACCTTCACGTGTACTATTTGATGGATCATTTGTATTTGATTTTGTTGGTGTTGGTGATCGAGATTTATCGTCATTAGATGGTGAACGACGTTCACGTTCTCGAATTTTTTCAACACGATCATGATCACTTCGATGTTTGTCTAAATAAAAATCATGAAATAAATACATTTAAATTCAATTCATTTTAAGATACATACGTTGTTTTGAACTTTTCTCCTTTTTCATATTTGAAACCATGATATTTGGTAATAATTCGTAATGAAATGCAATTAAATTTTTCTATTGTATATGAAGTAAAATAGATGAAAAGTATTTCGTCAGTGCAAAAGCCATAACACGATAAGAAGAAAAAATTGCCTCTACATTAATGGTGCTAATAATTAACTGAAGTTAACGTTTACTAGTGACATCTATTGTGAGTCTCGGCGTTAATTTATATATATACAAAACTGTGCATTAAGCAATTTTACGATTAACAGAAAGGCTTTGCTTTTGTCTTCTCTAACGAGAGAACATATCCAAGTATAAATCACTTTTGAATTAGGACTATGTGCATTATATAGATCCTAATGAAGTTTGGATATTCTGAAAAAAGTTCGATCTATTGATTTATTGTTGCTGAGCTATTGCATTTTTACGGTATTTTTGAATACAATGCCGTGATCCTCTCATGAGTACAAAGAAAACTGAGTTTCGAATTTCGACTTGAAACTTGGCACAGAGACAAGCCTTAACGACAACAGTTTATTGAGAAAGTTTCAGATCTTTTTGATTGCTTCTATTCTGAAATAAGAATATAATGATCCATCAGTATATATGAGCGAAGTTAAAAACGTGCTTTTACCGTAGTCTTATCTCAGGATAGGAAGAACAAAATGATCTGAAACTTCAATAATAAACTATTCTCGATAAGATCAACTCCTGTGGGAAGTTTCACATCGAAATTCGAAAGTCAATTTTTGTGGTGTTCCTGATGGGACCACGACATAGTACTCAAAAATACCGGAAAAGTACGATATCTTGGCAGCAATAAACCAATAGACCGAATTTGATTTTCCAGAATATTCATAGCTCATTAAGATGTGCATGATGCATATAGTTCTGATTCAAAAGCGATTTGACACTTGGATATGTTCCATCGTAAGAACATATGAGCAGAGACATTAATCTTTATTTGTTTCTGTATACAGAGAAGATTTGTTCAAGATAGATTAGGATTCTCTCACAAGTTTATTGCAAATAGATACTGACTTTTTTGTAAATGAGCGGAAATCACATAGTTCTCTGAATTGCTTTAGTATGCTTTTCTATATATGCATTATAAGTCAGCTGACATGTTTTTATATTATTCTAGGAATCATCATGTTTTTACAAGATCATTATTTTGATGTTTTCGGACGAATTTATTTCTGAACCTTTAAATTAAGTAAAGACAGAAGTTTTTTTAAACTCTTTCCTATTTCAAGACGTATTATTCAAGAATGTTAGTTTCGAAAAATGCAAATATATTTGAAGCGACCAACTCTTTCATATAAATAATGAAGTTTTAATGAACTGTAGTGACAATTTTTTTTCTACGATGACCGCTGTCAAGATTCTATTTTCATGAAGACTTGGAAAAGGGTCATTTGAATGCTGTACCACAAGCCAATGCTTTTCTGACACTTGTTTCCTAGTGACATCGAGGAGTATGATAGTGGAGATGAGGACAACGTCTAAATCTGATCTCAATATATATTTCAGTGGTTTTTGGTTGCTCGAATGAAATTATCACTGTTAAAATGTACAATAGAAAGTTAGTCATTTGCCAGTTTCGACAATTTTTTATAGTGTTTTTGTTTCTTAACTGGTTCAATTTGATTTTTATGTTTATTTCAACCTTAAGTTATTTTGATTGTCTAGTAGTACTATATGCACGGTTGGTTTCTTACATGTTATTAAAGAAAAAATGAGTTTAATGGGCATCAAATAAAAATGAAGACAATTTTATTAGCACTATTAAAACCTAAAAAAATTGAATGTCATAAGATTGCAAAAACAAAATTTTATTTATTAAGACAAAAAGGATTGTATAGCAATGACGAGAGATTGGTAAACGACTTTACTCTTGTACTAAGTATAGACGTGATTAGATTCTCTATCATATGAAAGAAAATTTAATCGATATGCTACTTTGAACAAACTATTTCATATATAGGACTTTTGGAATAAAGTACTAATATTGTAATTTGTTTGTATATCACTACAGTTGAATAGTTTATGTATAAACATATACACGAATAGTGCATTTATGGGTTATTGCATATGAAGGGTACGACCTATCGTCACAGAGCAGTGTGCAATAACAGTTTTATGTTAACGTAAACTTTATTTTAACTTATGGAGGGTGCCATTTTAGGTGATAAGTTAAATTTTTAGCCATTTTCGATATGTATCAGCCAATATGATTAGCATTTGACAAAGAAATTTCTATTGAGAGACTGTTTGGAAACAACACGATCTACTTTTCTGCTGTTTTGAACTCTCTTCATTTTCGTGTATTTAGTTTTTAATGTCGGTATATTAGAAAATAAAATCAGGTCAGGCTGTCTTCCATTATCCTCAGCGTTCATATAATTTCAAAACTTCTCGCAGAACATATGTAATGAGTTATAATAGGAAAGTCATGAATGGTTCTGCTCCCACACCTCCAGATAGACTTAAGGGACAAAGGTATGCATAACCCACACCAGAGATCCAAACAGGCCCGCTTTTTGAAGGCCTGGCCTGCCTGTGACAGGCTTACATTACATCCCTCCTAGTCTGCCTGTGCCTGTTCTCTGATTTCCTCGGCCTGGCCTGCCTGCCTGTCATTTTCTCAGGTCTGCCTATCTAGGCCTGTGTATTTTTTTTCACGTCAATATCATGATAAAAGTACCATAGAAGGAAGTAATAATCTTCATAAAAATTCGTACTAGTCACTGAATTCAATCTACATCACTACATTGAAAGGTCTCTAATTGAAAAGTCCATGAGAATTGTCAGCTTTCCAATTAAATAAAGATATCATGCTTCTTTATAATTGAGAGCATGTGAAACTAAGGATAGAACAAAGACTGTTCATTTCTAAAGGTACTTCTAGTTAGCTGGAGTATAAGAAAACATAGTTTTTAGTTCACTTACAGAATGTTTTCTCGAAAGAACGATCGATTTCTAGTCAAAATCGCTCGGCGAAAATTGGCATTGTTCTGAATAAGCAAGTAACTTCATTAAAGAGACAGCTACAATGCCTACCTGTAAAAACTGCGGACACACTTTCATGTAAAAAGTAATTCATGTAAAAGTTAGAAAAGATCCATTTTAAATGAATAAAATCATTATTCCTTTATTGATTGTCAATTGGTAGCGAATCAATTACAATAAAAACAAATCAAA
>CAJNSZ010000002.1:120880-134825 GCA_905329745.1 Rotaria sp. Silwood2 | reverse complement strand
TTTAGTTAATAAACTTTACTATCGTACAATGAAAATCCGTCATTTCAATGCATTAGAAGACAATTATATGTATTTAATAACTGATGATAAAACAACCGAATGTGCAGTTGTTGATCCAGCTGAACCAAAGGAAGTAAGACAGACAATGTTTAAAAAATAAATACAAACATTCTAAGCAATTCTTCTAATTTCAATCTCTAGTTAGTTGAAACAATTAAGAAAGAAGGATTAAAATTAACAACTATTCTTACAACACATCATCATTATGATCATGCTGGTGGTAATAACAAAATGCTTGAATTAATGGGTGCAGAAAAAGGTCAAATAAAAGTAGTTGGTGGTGATAGATCATTACAAGGTCTTACACATCCAGTAAAAGATAATGAAAAATTTCAGGTAAATTAATTTTTGCTAATTTTTTTCAAGTAGAAAAAAAACTCTTTTTGTTTCTATTCAAATAGATTGGAGAACTTGAAGTAACTTGTTTATTAACACCTTGTCATACGGCTGGTCATGTTTGTTATCTAGTCACGGGTTAGTAATATGAAATAGTTTGTTTGTTTTCTTTTTTTTTTTTTTTTTAGTTTTTATTTATAAAAAATATTTTAGATAAAGTACAACAAGCTGTTTTTACTGGCGATACTTTATTTATTGGTGGTTGTGGAAAATTTTTTGAAGGTTCAGCAGCACAAATGCAATCAAGTCTTCAAAAATTAGCAGCACTCGATCCAAAAACTGTACGTTAAACATGTTTCTTTTTGTCACGATATGAAAAAGAAAGCATATGATTTCGTTTGCTATATGTTTTTTTTGTAGCTTGTCTATTGTGGTCATGAATATACGAAAAAAAACCTTGAATTTGCTGCAACTGTTGAACCAGATAATCAAGATTTAAAAGCTAAACAAGCAAGTTTAAAATCTGTTACTATACCATCAACAGTATGTGATGAACTTAAATTTAATCCTTTTATGCGTACTAATCAAAAAAGTGTACAAGCATTTACTGGTAAAACTGATCCAATTGAATGTATGGCTGAATTACGTGAACGAAAAAATAAATTTTGAATTAAATTTTTTCTTTGCAATAAACAAGCACTAGATGGTTTCTTTTGATTTGAATGAATAAACTAAAATTTGATTATCAGTTTGTCTTTTAATTTCTAATATTTTTTGTCTTTTGTAGATTAATGTAGAAGAATAGAATGACTAATGGAATGCATAGTNGATCCAATTGCATGTATGGCTGAATTACGTGAACGAAAAACTAAATTTTGAATCAAATTTTTTCTTTGCAATAAACCAGCACTATATGTTTTCTTTTGATTTGAATAAATAAACTAAAATTTGATTATCAGTTTGTCTTTTAATTTCTAATATTTTTTGTCTTTTGTAGATTAATGTAGAAGAATAGAATGACTAATGGAATGCATAGTATAATTAGTTTAGAATTTTTACAAACAAATTACTTTATAAATAATCAAATGAATAGTATTCAATTGAAACATTAATATTCGTTTGCGTTAGGAATGAATTCTGCATCTTTTCTAAATAACGTCTCTTAGGTGGGAAGGTTTCAAGGTGGGCCTGCACCGATTAAATCGATATTCTGCTTAGAAGTAAGCCTTAGTGAGACTAAAAACATTCGTTATCATACGCTATCCTTCTCGAATTAGGACCATTTTCTTGTATTTTCTATCTCAGACAAGGCATATATTAAAAAAATTCAGTTATGAAATTTCGCCCATGGATTGACACACTATTGCAAATATTGATTGCTAAATGTAAAAATGCTTGTATACTATGATAAATATCAATTATTCTCTATATTTTCTCTTACCTCTTCTAGGTATGTCTAATTATATGTTGCTGTTATAATTATATTTATGATGCTTTTCTCTTTGTTGTAATTTGTTATTCATGCAAGAACTTTTTATTATTTTATTTTTATTTCATGGAATGTGAACAACTGAAATTAGAATTAATACATTAATACGGATTGAATACATTTGTTCTTTCTTTCTTCCGACACATTTTTGTGTAATAGTTATCGAAGACTCGAAAAAGATATATAAATGATTTATATAAAATAATTTTATTGTAGTTTCTTGTTATTTATTTCTGTAGTTATTTTTAACCGCTATATCAACTAATTTAGTGTATATTCTACATACTACCGCTATTTTCCAATGTTCTTCTAAATTGGCTTGAGGAAAATCGATCCTTTGACAAAAATAGATATTTCCATTTTTTTAAAGCTGATTTTGCTTAGCTATTTAAATAATATCTATTTTAAAAAAGTCACTAAAACCTTTAAGAGCCTTATTAAATGAAATAAAAATTTAATGTATTTTTTTGTGAAAGGGCACAGAGATGAGCATATTTAACTTTTCCTAATGTTATTGTTGTTAAGTTTATTGAAATTAAAAACAAAGAGGGAAGATATCTACATTTGTTTTGAAACCATAATTGACCAAAAAATCATACAAAATTCACTACTCTTTTTTTAGTGATTATCATTGTTTTTTTTTTCTTTCTGAAACTAATATTAATAAACTTTTGATTTATAGATAATCAATTGTTGTTGAAAACCATTTAAGCAAAACCTAAAGGGACATTCATATAGACATATATATTATAAATGTTTAAAGGTCGTCTCTGGCGTTTTTTAATATTCTTTTTTGTATTGTATTTAACATTTCTTTTCCTCATCTTTCGTTCATTTAATTCTGATAATAATGATAAAACAACAACATTACCATTACCTCATGCACGTGTTATTATTAATGATAATAACCAAGAACAAAATAATATTCAACATCATGTGGCGGTCCGACAAGTCGAGAATAATAAGTCATCTAATTTAAAACCTGTAATGACAAAAGGTGTATTAGGAAATTATGAACCAAAGAAGTTAGTTAAAGTATCAGGTCCTGGTGAGGATGGTGAAGGTGTTCAATTACGTGGAGAAGATATTCAAAGAGGACAAGAATCTGTTGCTGAATTTGGTTTCAATGAAGTAGCAAGTGATAAAATTTCATTAGATCGACGTGCACGTGATACGAGGTATAAAAAAAAAGAGATAAAAATTTAAAGAAAATCTTTATTTAGACCAGAAGAATGTAAATATTGGAATTATCCGAGTGTTGATAAATTACCAACAGCATCTGTTGTTCTTGTTTTTTATGATGAAGGATGGTCAACATTAGTACGAACATTTCATTCTGTAATTAATACAAGTCCAAAAGAATTGTTAAAAGATATTATTCTTGTTGATGATTACAGTGATCAAGAACATATAACTGTTCGTTTACCGGAATATATTAAGAAATGGAATGGTCTTGTGAAATATGTTCGAACAAAACAACGGTAAATTATTTTCTAATTAGATGTGAAAGATACAGTGTGCATGCAGGCGGATACTAGGTGTTACTCAAACTTTGTCAAAGTATTCGTCTGTTAGAGTTCTATCAACGCAGTTAGCACAAAAGTTCCTCGACTTAGATATGAATTTTTTAAGAAACCATAGTTTTCCAGGTAGTTCCCATTTGTTAGCCGTTCAGAAACGTTTTCATTACGCAACAATAGTATATTCTGAATCAGCGCACGAAACTACATTGACTGATGAATAGCACCAGACATTTTCTAATTGAAAAATTTTTGTGAAAAGATGTGGACATGTATTTCGCTTAGGTATTTTTCGTCGAAAAATTACTTTTTCTTTCAAAAATACTTTATTTTCCTCAAAGTGATTTAGTGAGCAATATGCAATTAGTTCTGAGCAGAATGAGTGCAAATGTTTACCTCTCTATTTCAACATCCATTGTAGATCGTATTTCACAGAAGTAAATGTTTGATTTTTGTTTAGAGTTGGACTTATTGAAGCTCGTGTTGTTGGTGCTCGTGCTGCTGAAGGTGATGTGATTGTAATCTTAGATGCTCATTGCGAATGTGTAAGATAATCTCTTCTTTTGTATTAATTTAAATTTTTTGTTTTAAATTTCTATTCAGGTAACAAATTGGCTACCACCATTACTTACTCGAATTGCCTTAAATCGTAAAACTTTAGCTGTACCTATTGTTGATGGAATTGAATGGAATACTCTTCGACATAATACAGCTTATGGTGGTACACTTTATAGAGGCATATGGGAATGGGGATTTTTATATAAAGAAACAGAATTACCACAACGTGAACGTACTTTAATGAAATATCAAACTGAACCTTATAAAAGTCCAACTGTAAATTTGAGACCAATATGCTTTTATTTTGTGAACGCTGTTTTTTTTCTTTTTATAGCATGCCGGTGGTCTTCTTGCTATTGATAAAAAATGGTTTTTTGAATTAGGTGCTTATGATCCAGATATTAAAATTTGGTAAGTATTAATACATATAAACTGTATATTAAAACGAAAATAATGTGGAACTGTTTGAATCTTTAATCATCGAAAATTTCTGAATTAATATAACAATAGATTAATATTCTATAGAGAAGCATATTTTAATCATTGTTTTGATTTTTTTTCTAGGGGAGGTATGTATTTATTTTTAAAATACTCTCATTTCTATTTTAACGTTCTGTATTAGGTGAACAGTATGAATTGAGTTTCAAAGTATGGATGTGTGGTGGTCAACTTGAATGGTAAACACGAAAATTATTTTTTTCTTTTCAATTAGACTAATATTTATTTATTGATTTTAAAGGGTTAGTTGTAGTCATGTTGGACATATATATCGAGGACCACGTCGACGTAGTATGCATCCTCGAGGTGGAAACATTCATCAAAGTCATATAAATCATTTGCGTGTGGCTGAAGTATTTTATTTTTGATTGATCTTTTCTTTTTTTTTTCTTTTTTATCTTATCATTTGATATTAGATTTGGATGGATGAATATAAAGAATATTATTTACGTCGTCAACCAAATCAAGCTCATCTTGATATTGGTGATACAAGTGAATATAAAGCATTACGAAAACGTTTAAATTGTTCCAGTTTTAAATGGTTTTTGGATAATGTTGCGTATGAAATGGCTGAAAAATATCCATTACCACCAGCAAATCATATTTGGGGTGAAATGCGTAATGATCAATATCAACAATGGTGTGCTGATACACTTGATAATCAATTTGGTCGACCTATAGGCATATCTGGTTGTCATCATCAAGGTGGAAATCAATTATTTCGTATTAATGTAGAGGGTGAATGGTCATCGGGCGAACATTGTTTTGTATCGGAAGGAAATTCTGTTGTAGCAAGGTATGAAAAAAGTTTTTTCTTTTTCAACCTGTATCTTCCCATAATGATTCCAGAAGAGTCACTGATGAAACAATCATTGGAATAGAATATTAGTTTTCCCGACGTATCGATAGGATGAACAGATTGATCAGAGAGAACGACTAGACAACAGCTCTATCTGAAGCCTTCCGTGAGTCTGATGTGGTTTTATAAAATAAACGTTGCACAGTGATCAAAGGCATCTCATTATGAAGAGAATGAGCATAAGAAAATTTTTTTTCTTATCAATTGACAGTTTATGGAATTCCATACAAGATATGTTTCCTTTATTTTCTGTCATCGTTCTACAAATACTCATTCTATTGACCAGCGAGGTGGCGGGGGGGGGGGGGGGGGGAGAGAGGGAGAGGATTTTTGGGAAGTAATGTGTACTTTTTTNTGGCCACTTCTTTTGTAGCTACTATGTATAAGTAAATACTCAAACAAGAAAAATATAAGAAATACGTAATAATAATACGTTTAGAAAATCTTACAACAGAACTATCTAATAAAAATTGATTTGTTTTTTTTTATTTAATCTGGATAAAACTGAATTAATGTATTATAACTATAAACATCGTATCAATCGAATAAAACACGACAAGTTCGTTCGACGAAAGTTTATAAATGTATAGTAACTGATGGTAAAGTTTTGTCTCTTGAAACTTGTGAAGAGAATGCTATAGCACAAAAATGGACATGGACAGAAACTTATGTTGTATAATTAATATCGAATTTATATAATGACTATAAGAGATCATCATAAAACATATGAATTATTTTACTTCAATAATCTCTTATTCATTTTTTCTTTTACTTCTTTCTTGTGATATTCTCTATCATGGTTGTTATTTTCTCCTCTTTTGTTTCTTGCTAAATCAATTGACTTGTGATTTTTGTTTTGTTTTTTTATTGTTAAATTATATACAAATTCATTTTACTTCTTGGTTTATTAGGTTTTATTTAAATAGTTATTTGAAGAAGTTACAAGAAAAAAAAAATGATGCCTTATGTAATCTATTCTCTTTAGATAAAATGTTACATTTATTAGCAAAACGTGCATGGATAACTAACCGGCTAACATTAAATTTTTCTAAATCGATTGTTCGTAATAGTTATTACTTAGTGTAAGTTTTGACTTTTATTTTATGAAAAAATTCGATTAAATTTTTATTTTAAAAGAATACCTGAATTACCACCTACTGTTGAAGGCACTGATGCAGTATTTCATTCTGAAACACTTCCATCATTTGAACATGCTACACCACAAGTTATTGTCAGTGGTGGTATTCGATTATGTTCAGAATTTGATACTACTATTCAACAACATGTCGAAAAATTAGCAAACGGTAAATATTCTATTCTATTTATTCTTTACATATAATTACAGTGAATAGATAAGTTGAGTTCTTATTAAAAAGGTGTTGTGTTTTATTCGATTGATACGATGTTTATAGTTATAATACATTAATTCAGTTTTATCCAGATTAAATAAAAAAAAACAAATCAATTTTTATTAGATAGTTCTGTTGTAAGATTTTCTAAACGTATTATTATTACGTATTTCTTATATTTTTCTTGTTTGAGTATTTACTTATACATAGTAGCTACAAAAGAAGTGGCCATTGATTTATAAACTGAATGTTCACTAGCGATAGTAGTACTGAGCATGAGACTATCAGTTGAGATAGCTAAGAAAATAAGTATATCTATTTTGCATAAATCCAGCTGTCATAGAAAGTTCTAAATGAATTTTGATAAATAGACTTAATCAAAGTATCGATCGCATTGGTTCATACAAAAAATTAGACTCATAATTTGAATTATGAATAATATAACATAACAAAGATTTTATACATCATGGAAGAGACTTAAGTTTTCTATATTTTTTATGTATGTAGATACATCAAAACCAACATTTGAGTCAATATTTAATCTGATTGAGGATTTAAACGTTCCATTTGAAACTGGTTATTATACAATTCGTCAATTAGCACTTGTTCAACAAGGAACATTTGCTAAATTATTTTCCAAAGTTTGTATAAAATCTTCTGTCATCTTTTATGATCATCCTGTTTTTTTTTGTTACAATAGTTTGATAGTCATTTTTCTGTTCATCGAGAATTCCGTTTTCAAGATCCAGCTCTTTTCAATCTTGTTCAAGTAAATTTATTTTTATTGATTTGTTCTGTTTTTGTTTTGATCCTATTGATCCATTTAGAATCTAAATACTGATGAAAACCGAACTAAATTAAAAAATTGGCAACAAACATTAATCAATGTTTATTTATACTATGGAAAACTAAATGGTTGTCATTTAAATAATGAAGAACTTGATCAAATGCAATTGCTCAATGGAAAACTTAGTCAACATCAATATAGTTTTGCGTAGATATATTCATTGACTTTTACAATTTATGATATGCATTTTTCTTATAGTCAAAAACTTCTCTATGCTAATAAAACATTTACACATCTTGAACTTGATCCGTTCGCTTTTGATGATGTACCATATCATATAAAACAACAATTTGCTGTTGATAAGTAAGATATTAGTACACTGTTGGCTCTCAGGTGGACATACATTAGTTGAAAGATTGAATGAGTACTTTTTAATAGCTTAAATAGAACAGCATATACTCTAAGCTATGAGTTATTTAATAACATGAAAGTCATTGTTTCTTTTGTTAGACATAATCTATTAGTCTTGTGTGTAAAAATATTTTCCACAGATATATCGGGTAAGGATCTCTCACAGCGATTTCTCAGTCAAAAAATTTGTGTTTTCCGATTTTACTTTTTCAGAATGTATTGATAGTTGAGAGATGATTCAGCAATATTCAGTGAAAAAAAATCACATGTCCGCCTGCTTCATGGAAAAATGCCTACTGTGTGATATTGTTTTTTTCTCTTATATTTGATAACTTTAATGCTTCATATAGGGCTAAACCAGATTTAGGACCATGGAAACTTGATTTATCTGATCAAACATTTCATACAATAATGTCTTATTGTGGAAATCAGCCATTGAGGAAACTTATGTTTGAAGCTTATTATGGTCGTGCATCACCAACATCTGATCGATTAGATCGAAATGTAGAAAATATTGTTGAAATAACTCGAAAACGGTTTTAATTTATTATTTCAAAAAACAAAGATATTTATTTATTTATTTATTTTATTTAGAAAGTCAATAGCTAAATTTCTTGGTTATCCTTGTTTTGCTGACATTGTTTTAGAATCTAAAATGGCTCGTAAAAAAGAAACGGTACAAGAATTTATTGAAACAACACGTTCAAAATTAAAACCAATACATGATGAAAATATTCGTCAATTAACAGCGTATGCACAAGAAAAATCAAATAAACCAAAAGAATATGAAAAATTACAGTCATGGGATGTTGCTTATTGGCGGCATAAACAATGTCAAGATTTATATTCATCATTAAAGATTGATCCTCTACAAATAAGTCGACATTTTTCATATGAACATGTGTTACAAGGACTTTTTAATTTCGTCGAATTTCTCTTTGATGTTAAATTTGAATTAGAAAATAATTTTGATGAACAATATAAATGGCATACAGATGTACAAGTTTACAGATGTATAGAAAATGGTAACTGAGATTTTTTTCTTATTCAGAAGAAAGATAATATAAACTATTTAGGAATGACAATTGGCCATTTGTTGATTGATGCATTTGCTAGACCAAACGAAAAATCGGAATTATGTATTGGTACAGCAGGACGAGGTTGGTGTATTATACAAGATGTTTATACTTAATATTCGTTTTTTTCTTTCTCGAAAGATCTTTGTCAACGCCATAATATTTTACCAATTGCTTATCTCAATATGAGTTTACCACGTATTGAAGGAACAGCGACTTTGATGACGTTATCACAACTCAAAGAAATGTTTTTTGCTGTACGTATCAATAAGTTTTTGAACTATTAGAAAAGTCATGAACGAAGGAAGTTCTTCAACTGTTATATCACACTTAACAATTTCGATGAGAGAATGTGAAAGTTTGTATTATGTCACAAAATAGGTAGTTGATTATTCTTGTTTAAATATCCCCGTCTTAAATTTTAAGCATATCTCAAAAAAATTGTGATTTGATACTAAAATTCAAAAGGAGAGGCATGATTCTTTTTATTTTGTCAGAATATTTATAGATGTGTGTCTGAAAAATGTTTTTATAGAGAGAAACAAAAATAGACAAGTAGAAAAGAAAGATTGTATTCTACTTCTATAAAAATTCTATTCACTTAAGCACATAACTATCAAAATAACATTATATTGAAGTTTGTTCTTAAACTGCTGTATAACTCTTTCTTTTTCATTAAGTTTGGTCGTGTTCTTCAAGTTCTTCTTACTCGTTCGCCAAATCACGAATTATCTG
This sequence comes from Rotaria sp. Silwood2, assembly GCA_905329745.1. Taxonomy (NCBI): domain Eukaryota; kingdom Metazoa; phylum Rotifera; class Eurotatoria; order Philodinida; family Philodinidae; genus Rotaria; species Rotaria sp. Silwood2. Next base: position 125,147 of record CAJNSZ010000002.1, on the reverse strand, counting down.
GTATACGTAATCTTGAAGCTGATGCGCTTGATATTGTTCCAAATTTTTTTCTTCAATGGCTTCGTGATCCAAGTATTCTTTCATATATAAGTCAAAATGTTGAAACAAAACAAGTTCTTGATTCTTCCGTTTATCATCGTGCTTTAAATCAAATCGATCATCATATGATAGCACATGATGTTCTTCGACAATTATATTTAAGTGCATTTGATCTTGAAATTCATACAAATGCAACTAATTATTATGATGCTATGGTTAAATTATGGTCATTATTTACACCAATACCATTACATAATCGTGATTTTCATCCGTGTAGTTTTGAACAAATCTATTCTGAACAATTAGCATCCGCTTATTATTCACATAAATGGTCTGAAATGATTGCATGCGATTTATTTAATGCTTTTAAAGAAATAGGATTAAAAGATAAAGAGAAAATTTCAGCACTTGGAAGAAGGTAATGCGAGCAAAAGAACAAAAGTTGAATTTCATGTTTTCTCTAATGTTGATAATATATTTTTAGATTTCGTGAAACAATCTTAGCACGAGGTGGTACAATAAGTATGCGAGAACTCTTTCGAGAATTTCGATCACGTGATCCAAATTATGAACATTATGTTCAACAATTAACAACTAAATTTTAAACTGTTTTCTTTTCTAACATGTACTGTTCTGACGTGTTTTTGTTTTGTTTGTAGGTAATAGGAAAAGTGACGTGGAGAAGAACAAAGACGTCAATAATAAAATGTTTAACACAGAATAAAATAAAGCTTTCAATGACTTTTAATATTTGTCTTTTTGATAAATTGAAAACAATAGCTGTCACGAATAACTTGTTTGATGAAGTATTTTATCATATCCGACTAGATTCTGTAATAAACTGATCTACTTCCAGAACACTTGAATCATTTTTTTCAAATTTTATTAAAGAAATTGTAGTATACAAAGACAACCCTAGATTAAGTGATTCATCATTAAGATTGTCGTTCATTTCTTTTGCTAATTTTATATCATACCAGCACAATGTAGATACAGATTGAAATAGAACAAGTTGAAAATGTTTTTAAAACAATCTTATTTAAATGATACAAGTCAATAGAATACCTTCGATCTGATCAAGGTTTCCTTAAGTTGAGACGATCTTAGTTTGCAAGAAAAAATTGAATTAATTAATGCGTTAGAATCAAACTTAATTGACATCAGTATTATTTCAAAAGCAGAAAAACAAAATAGCATTAGAGCATTGTATAACAAAAGATTAACTTTAGTTGAAAAGAGTTGTCGGCTCAGTCTCGTTGGAGCTGAAATGCGAAACTCATGTGCTCTTTAGTCACATTATCGAGAAATACAAAATAAGTAATGTGAAGTATCTCTAACAGATTATAATTGTTTTTCAAGAATAATCAAGCATCAGAAACACCATGTCTTATTATGGTGTAAATGACTGTACTCTGTCGATGAATAACACATTGTTTATTATCCTGTTTTCTTATAAAATAAAAAATACGATATAGGATTTGTATTTACATGTAAAGTTTTATTTACAAAAATATATACATACGTATACGAACATATAATATGCTATCACTCTTTTTCACATGATCCTTGACTGGCTTTAAAAAAAACCTTGTATTGATAGAACCAGGAAATGAAAAAGAGATCAGATTTGTTCAAAACTTGCCCATTAGTCGAAATTTCTATCTGTATAATTCAGAAATCAATTATTAAACTTTGCTCCTATGAAAATGATTAGCATTAGTTACTTAATTCTTCTGATATGATCACTTTTCATGATACTGAAAGTCTTATAAGAAAATTAAGTTGATTATTATCTTGCAAGGAAGTCTTGACTTCAAGAGGGTCTTTTAAGTATCCACGATGAAATACTCGCTAATTTTCATTTTGAAAGTATGGATGTGTGAAGGTGCGTATGTGTGTGCTTGTAGATGTTTCTCTACTCTTCATCACAATCCATCCACAACGCTCAATCGCTATATATAGTGATATATAGAATCTACTAACTTTGCACTATGCATGAATATGAAAGATTTCTTTGTTGTTTGCAATTATACAAAGTTGTCAATGTGTCATTATGACGAAAAATCGTCAAAAAAGTTCATTATAAGTAAAAGATGATATGGTAGACTTCCGATGGTACTAACCATGTATATAATTTGTGTTTTAAATTTTAATTAAATATGGAACAGTATTTTTTGATGAAATAAATCACCCATCGATTTTCATCGAAAGATCTTGAATCTGGATAAGAAACTTGGCTGTAATGGACTTGATTAGGATATGAACTTGGACAATAAGAAAATATTTTTTTTAAAACATCTATGACAAGCATAATCAAATGCCGTCCAGGGTGGCCAGATCTTCTGATTTTTCAGAATTTTTCTGATTTTCAGCATCTTTTCTGATGGTTTTCTACTTTCTGATTTTTTCTGATTTTGAAGGTTCTTATTTTAATTGTCCTGTACGAGTTGAGAATCTGATCTGACGCCACATCGAAGTTTTGAAGCTCAGTCATGTTTAGTTGCCTCTTTTGTATTTAATCTTTAGTTGATTTTTCCTACACCTCTNTTAATAATGATGATATTGGTATTTGTACTCGATTAACACATGTTTCAGTTGTACTTGAAGGAATGCATCCAGTATTAATACTCCCTAACATTCAGGAATTGAAAGTTAATCAAATTTACTTATTTCTAATTCCTATTTGTTTTTTCTTTATCTACAGATAAAAATTCGAAGTCAAGAATGTATTGTTCAAGAACCACCTAATACTAAAGGAATAAAATCATGTAGTACATTTCATTCAATTACTTTTACAAGATGGATTAAATATTTTGATCATATGGACATGTTCTTTGCTAATTTTGGATCGACAATTGAAAGTCTCTTTTTAAACATTGATTTAATGTTTCTTACAGTGGATGGTAAACGACTTGAACACAGGATCTATTAGATTAAATGCCTCATCTATCATCACTTGATCTAATTATTCATTCAACTGTAGCAGATTCTGTTCTATTAGAAAGCGAAATTTTTCAAAGTTTTACTTGAAAACAATTCAATCCTATAGTATATTGGAATGATAGTTATACACATTAGCATACAATTTTTTACTTTACCATATAAATTTGATCGAGTAAGAGATTAATTTATTTGCTAATCATTACATTTTTTGTGTGTTTTGTTTTCAGTTTAAACATCTTTCAAATGAGTTTATTTCATCATGTATTTCAAATCGACCAGTTTCTCTTTGTTTTGAACGTGTTCATTCTCGTTCACTCATTACTACAACACCATTAACTTTGGAAATATTTCAATTTATTGAAAACGTTTTTCCAAATATCAAAATGCTTGAATTGATAGATTGAATTAAAGATTCATTAGATGAAAGTGAACAAGATAGAAGTATTGCTTTCGTGAATGAAAATATTCTTTTCGATACTACTTTACAAATATTATCTGTTACTGAATTCTGTTTCGTCATATGGACAAAATATGACAATTACAAGATATTTCGTTGTCTTCTTGCTTTTTTTTCCAAATTTAGTTTATCTAGAATTTGGTATGAAACAATCAATTCTGAATGGTCTATTAAAAGATGAATTAATCAAAAATATATTTGCTGGTATCGAACAACTGAAGACAGAGAATTTTTACTATGAAAAGAAGACGCGATGATTGACGCAGAATTTCATCATCTTTTCTCAAAAAGTTAAAAATTTCATCACTGAAGATGATGCTGACATTGAGTGAATTGTATTTCTATTCAATTAAACATAACTAAAAATGATTCATAATGATGATACAACATTATAGTACTAAATTATATTCACATATTTTAATAAACAGTGTAGTTTCTTACATTATTGATATTTTTTAAAATGATATTCCTGAGTTTTATTATGAACTAAAGAAATATTTGACTAACCTTACAAAAATTTAATTTAATTTTGATTATCTCTAATACATTTGACTTGTTCAGAAAATTTTCAAATAACATTTGTTTTTCAAATTTTCTTTACACTTGAACATCGTTTGTTGCTGAGAACCTTCCAAATTCCACGCAAAAAAATACTGCTATGGCGAGTCTCTTTCTTTTGTTTATGTCTGAAATATATATTTTGTTCTTATTGCAACAAACGTGTCTGCACACACCAAGAACGTAAAAAAAAAAGTAAGTCATAAATTATCCAGCACAAAAATAAAGTGGAAAGAGAATGAATTATTGACACAGAGAACGGCAGAAATA
>CAJNSZ010000002.1:106872-120780 GCA_905329745.1 Rotaria sp. Silwood2 | reverse complement strand
ACTAACCTACAACCCGAAACAACGCACTCAACAAACCACCCCCCCCCCCCCCCCCCCACTACAGACTTTAGTGATGAAGAATAAAAGGTGTCAGATTTTCTAGAGTTTGAAAAATTGCTCAAGTTATAATTTTGAAGATTAGTCAACATCATTGTTTGTGAGTTGATTAACATATATACAATAGTGCATAAGATGTGCTGTAGATATCATGGATATGTAAAATAGACTTATTTGCCGATCCAATGATTATAATAATAAGAATATTAAATTAAAAAAACACGCATAAAAAAAATAAAAAATAATGAGCGAATAGCAACAATGCAAACAAAAAATAGGGCGCCGTAGAAAAAAAAATTTCTATTTTAAATGTAGAAATAAATTTAGAAATAAATAATAAATTCTCGCTCTTGTCATCGATTATTAATGAAAACAACTACAGTCGATGAGAATTTTTTCAGTTTACAGATTATGTATTAGGACAACAAGGTTGAAGGATATACGTGAGTTCCACATTTCAGCTCCGAAGGAGCTGCGCTAACAAACTTTTTTAATTCCTTTTTGGTGCCGAATCAGCAAATAATAGTGAATCAACTTCTTCTGAATAACGTCCACCAGCTACATTGGCTTTTTCACAAGCTGTTCGAATTTCTTTTTTCTCTTCTTTAGTTAATTTGATTTGTGCTGCAGCAACATTTTCTTCTAAATTCTTGATCTTTGTTGTTCCAGGAATTACAAAAAAATCTTCTCCTTGACTAAGAATCCAAGCTAATGTGAGTTGACCAGGAGTACAATTTTTTTTCTTAGCTATCAATGTTAATGTTTCGACTAATTCAAGATTTTTAGGAAAATTTTCTTTGGAAAAACGTGGGAATTTTCGTCGATAATCATTTTCTGCAAGATCATCTGGACTTTTAATTTGTCCGCCTAATAAGCCACGGCCTAATGGTGCATAACAAACTATTGCTATGCCGAGTTCTCGACATGTTTTTAAAAGACCAATATCTTCACGTTCAATATCCAAGCTGAATGGTGAATATTCAATCTCTAGGGCTGCAACTGGATGAACAGCCTGTGCTCTTCGAAGAGTGTCACTTGAACATTCGGATAGACCAATATATTTGATTTTACCTGCTTCAACAAGTTCTTTCAAAGCACCCATTGTTTCTTCAATTGATACGTTCTTGTCGATACGATGAACATAATAGAGATCAATATAATCGAGACCAAGACGTTTTAAACTTTTGGCACACGCTTCATGAACATATTGAGCATCGCCACGTGCGATTCGATCGCCATTTGGAAGAATAACAATGCCAAATTTGGTAGCAAGAAAAACCTATGAGAAAAAACATTTTTGATATAATTTTTCTCTTCGGAACTCCTTTTGTGTTTGAAAATATTCATAAACACATAAGTAAGCGAATTAAGAAAATTAAAAGATTATGTTATTTACAGCTTCCTCATATAGGAGAAATCCCCATTATCTATATTATGCATATGCGCATGATGATCCTTCACCTCGAGCGATTACCGCACTCACTCGAGAAAGGAAGGAGAGAATGATGTGAAGTTGTATGTGAAGTAATCATAGTGTTGAAATAAAGATCAAGCTCAACAAGTAACGGAACTAAGCACGGATCGAGATAAATAAAAACAAGACCAACGAACAAGTGATTCGATAACAACCGCCTTCCTCGATATCATTCCAATATATTTTCTATATTTTCCGTTACAAGCATCTTTCAATGTGTTAAATTCTAACTGATTAAAATTTTATATGAGAAGTTTCCATTAATGTATACAATGCCTAGAAGGGTCGCTGAGGTAATGAGTTTTCAATATTTTATGTCATTTTTCTCAGAAAACGTTCAGTCATATTATAAGCATCGGTTTATTCCTGTTTTTGGTTTTACTAACCTTTTCACGTTGATGAGGATATTTCTTAAAATACTTTCCAAGTAAATCTTCATTATCACCATAAAAATTCGCACTATCAATATATGTACTACCAAGTTCAATCAATCGATCCAACAGCTTGAATCGTTCTTCATCGGAAGCAAATGTTCCATAAAATGCTGAGATACCCATAGTACCAAAACCAATGGCAGGTATATGCGGTCCATTTTTACCTAATTGACGAATTGGTATTGACGTCATATTTTATTGTAAAGAATGTGTAATAAAATGTATATTTAAACTTTAAAACGATATGATAAGTATATTTGTATTTTACTCTTTAGAGTCCATATATATGTGTCGTGCCGAAGTTACACTGGTTGTCGAAGTTATTTTAGATCAACTAAATATTAAATACATATCTACAAATTGATAATGCCATAATAAAAAATTTATATTTATAATCAACTTTGCATTTTAATAACGTAGGTATTATTTTTTTCAGAATGAATGAATTATATAAATATTAGCTAGAAAATTTAAACAAAATGCATTTTGTTGATACTCTACATAATTGTAATTCGACTGAAACCATATTATGTTCTGTGTTTGAATAAAGATATCTAAAGTAGTACGACTAGGATTTACCGAAAATTTATGTACATAATTTTAGTAGCTTTTAAAATTTGTTTTTCGAAATTGTTTGAAACCATACTCATCTTAATTGAAAATGTTTGGACTCAGGACAAAAATAGCGCAAATACTTGTTGTTACAGTGTGTTCTTCTATAACATCTAGCTCGATCCTATCTATTCTCTTTTCTTTGTTATTTTCGTTTCTTTTATTTCTTTCCTTTGCACTTGATTGACCTCTGTATTCTTCTATATTTTGTCCTTAATTTTCATGTGCGTATATAAACACTTATTTTGTAAAAGAATACACAGAAAGAATAAACCACACACACACACGTTAACTGTGTTCGTCGATCTTCGTGAGCGCGAACGCTAACACTTGTTAAAAGATGAAGATGAAAACAAGACCAAGAAAAAAACCGCTAAACGAAAAAGCGGCATGTCGCTTCTTTGCTACAATTTTTCTTTGTACAATTAAAACATGTTATATGCGACGAAAGATAAGTTCAATAAATCCCAAAAAACTTCCATTGGCTGTCACAACTTTCACTATACAACGTATTTTATTCCCTTTCCATAAACCATTGTCCTCATGACATTTAATTAATTTTCTATGGACCCTGTTTTTGTGATAAATTATGGTGCAATTAAAATATAAAGTGAGTCGAAGTACTCCAAATATTTCTTTTCAAATATAGAACTTAATATGGTTCAGTCGAATTACAATTATGTAGAGTATCAACAAAATGCATTTTGTTTAAATTTTCTAGCTAATATTTATATAGTTCATTCATTCTGAAAAAAATAATACGTACGTTATTAAAATGCAAAGTTGATTATAAATATAAATTTTTTTATTATGGTATTATCAATTCGTAGATATGTATTTAATATTTAGTTTATCTAAAATAACTTCGACAACCAGTGTAACTTCGGAACGACATATATATACTTTACACCATAGATAACAAGCAAAAAATGAGTTTGTTATTGTGATGACGATGCAGAGAAAGAAAGAACAGAAAAGAAAAAATGCAACGAAAGGTCGTCAGAAGCGAACCAAAATCGGATCAATCGTCCATGATTTACCCNATATTGCACTAAAGCGAAGAATAGAGCCTCTCTTGATTAGAGAGAGGGCGTTAAATAGCAATGACTGCATGGATATGCTCGTTTACGTTCACGTTTGAAGAACGAAAAAAAATGCATAAATTGTTTGATCATTTTTATTCCAGTATGATACAAATGGAATCATGCAATGAGTACTTCGATATAAAAGATCAAATACATATATATCACGCGCTGCGAAGTCTTCTGTCAAAATTTATCACGAATTGAGTAAAGTTAGACTTGTTTATATTAAAATGAAAAAGATAATAAACGATATCATTTTTTAATGCTGGGAAAATTCAAAAAATTGAACAAATGCTATATCGTGACGTAGAACAGTTTTTCTAATAAAGACATATATTTGAAATATGTAGGGTAGAATTTCTTTAATTTTGTGTAAATTATTCATAATTATTTTTCAAAACGCAATACTCTATCATATTCACGATTTTAGAGTTCGGGTTTCATCTGAAGATATCAATTTTTCATAATGTTTTAGCGAAAAAGAAAATTTTAAAAAATATCTGCGTGAAATTTACTGCAAGGGCTACCGTTAAAACATTCGATTTCGATTAATTTTAATCTATTATGAAATTTGAAAGACCGCTTGACATGGTTAGCTTGCATATTATAATTCTAGGAGTACTTTAAGAATACTTTCTTTTATGTGCCGAGAATGAAACATCTTTTTTTTTATTCAAGTATTTTATTGAACATCACTGTTCCAGATCTCCAATAGTAATCACTCTTTGTAAAATTTAAAAAACTGGGGTGAAATGGAAAAGAAAAGAAATTTCCTATTTCTCAACTCTTAATATAGACATCAGAGGTGCTCGTAGAGTTACTGTTTTGTACCTTGCTCTGATCTTCTCTAGAGTTCATGATACTTCGCAAAGTCTGTATACAGCTTTTATTGAATATCTTGCAGTGTTTGCTTCATTTATTTACTTTTTCTATCGCCTGCCGGGTGAATTTTTAATTCACACAGGGGCTCACTGGTACATAGTAGTAGTGAGAAGGCGACCCTGGGCTGTCGGTAGCCAACCGTCAGGCACTCGTGCTAGCAACTCGTCTGTCGGACATAAAACCCTATCCTGCTAATGAAAAGAAGAAAAACAAGTGCGCGAACGCACAGAAAAGTGTACTTTTTGGCGGGTGGAATGTAAGATCATGTGTTAAACAATCAAAAAAAGAACTTATCACCAGACAATTGAAGAAATATCGGATACAAATAGCTGCTATTAGTGAAACATGTATGTATGATTCTGGAGTAAAATTAATAAATGATTATAGTATGATCTACTCTGGTTTACCATCTACAAATAAAACTAGAAGCGCTCATGGAGTAGCTATTTTATTGGATCAAAATGCTACTCAGGTATGGAAAAATTCTGGATCAAATTGGGAAGCGGTGAGCGAAAGAATTATTAAAATTAGATTAAAATGTACTCCGATTAACATTACTGTACTCTCTGTTTACTCGCCTGTTAATCCAACTGATAAACAAATGATTGAATCCAGTGAAAAGTTTTATAATGATTTACAAGATACTCTGAACAAAATTTCCACTGATGATATGATCATAATAATGGGTGATTTAAATGCTAGAGTGGGAGGTGATCAACAACAACCAACATTAAACAACTGCATTGGCCCTTTTACGGTTGATAAAGTAAATGAAAATGGAACAAGGCTTATGGATTTCTGTATGATGAACAATATCATTATCTCCAACACATTCTTTCAACATAAATTAATACATCAAACATCTTGGATGCACCCCGGCTCAAAGATTTGGCATATACTCGATTATACATTAGTGAACAAAAAGTTTAGATCGAGTATTGAAGATTGTAGAATGTATAGAAGAGCCGCTGGTGCAATTGGTACTGATCACCATCTTATGCGTGTTAAGATTAAACTCCATCTTAAATGCAGAAGAAAAAAACAACAAGTGAAGAGAACAAAGCTTGATTATACAAAATTTAAAAATGCAAAGACATTAGAAATGTTTCAAGAAGATCTTAGTAAAACTCTTTCTGATGCAAAGGATAAGAACATTACCATCGATGATAAATACTCTTTATTTGTAGAATGTCTGAAAGGAAATGCAGAGAAGCATTTCAAACTAGACAATAGGAAAAATGGTAAACGAAAAGAATGGCTTACAGATGAGATATTAAAAATAATAGATCAGAAATCTTTAGCTTTTGTTAATTGGCAAAATCATCGTGGAACCAAATCAGAGACAATATACAGAAACAAATATAAACGTCTTCGGAAGCTAGTTAAGACTAAAATTGATGCACGTCAGGTGGAATATTGGGATGAAATATGTGAAGAAATAGAGAAGTCTGTTAAATTAAATGATCCAGCAACTGCCTTCTCAATAATTAGACGTCTTCGTGGAGGAAGCAAAGGTGTGGAAAATATACCAATCCGAGACAGGAATGGCAAATTACTAGTTAACTCAGAAGATCGATTAGAACGATGGTGTGAATTCTTTGAAGAACTACTCAATGTTCCTCAAGCAGTCAATCCTGATCTCATTAATGAAATTCCAATTCTACCGTTATCCAAGGAAGAAGAGAATCGGCAAAATGCTGAACCTTCTGTAGAAGAAATTAGAAAAGCATTATGTCAAATGAAATCAAGGAAAGCACCAGGCCACGATGAAATAACAGTTGATATTCTTAAAGCTGGTGGCTTACCTGTACTTAAATGGCTTTATGAAATCTTCGTGGATGTATGGAAGAACGAAGAGATGATGGATAATTGGAATCTGGCTATCCTCATTCGGTTGTTTAAAAAAGGAGACAAACAACTATGTGATAATTATAGAGGAATTTCATTACTCAGTGTTATTAGTAAACTATTTTCTCGTATAATTCTTAACCGCATCCAACAACTTATTGACAATCAATTATTAGAATCTCAATCTGGCTTCCGAGCTAATAGATCAACAATTGATCAAATTTTTATATTGAAAATGATAATGGAAAAAAGAAAAGAATTCAACAAACCTTTGTTTTTATGTTTTATTGATATTACCAAAGCTTATGACTCTGTTAATCGTAAGCTGTTATGGAAGGTATGTCGAAAATATGGTATCTCAGGAAAACTTGTAAATCTTCTTAAAATGTTATATAAGGATTCAAAGGCAAAAGTAAGAATCGAAGGTGAGTTATCGTCCAGTTTCTTAATTAAAACAGGAGTTTTACAAGGTGGTATACCATCTCCAATCCTGTTCAATATGTTGTTTGACTTTATCATTAGAAAAGTTATAGATGAGGCTGGTGTTTCTGGAGTTCAATTTTCATATGGTAGCAATGACTTTTATCATGGCCAACGGGAAAATTACGAAAAGTTTAATATTTTGAATTTATTATATGCAGATGATTTAGTTGTAATGTGCGAGACAGCAAATGATTTAGAAACGTTCATTAAAACATTTGAAAAAATTACACAAGATTATGGACTAACTATGAGTGTCAAGAAGACGTGTATCATGGCATTACAACAGTTTGAAGAAGATTACAATCGGATAATATTAAAAAATATAGAAGTGAATCACCATATTACTGGTATTAATATTCGTAATCAAACAATTGAAATAGTGGATTCATTCGTTTATTTGGGCTGTAATGTTACAAGAGATCAACGATCAGATAAAGAATTAGATACACGTTTAAGGAAAGCTGCTACAGCATTCAATATGCTGAGACATGTGATCTGGTACAGAAAGACTGTGTCAATTACATCCAGACTCAGAATATTCAGGGCATGTATCCTTCCAGTTCTCCTTTATGGAAGTGAAACATGGTCCATTACCACTTTACATGAACGTAGAATTAACAGCTTTTATATGAAATGTATTCGCACTATTGTTGGAGTCAACTTAGGTGACAGAATCTCAAATGAAACACTATTGAAAATTACTGGTCAACCACCGATTGAAAACATAATACGCAGAAACAGATTAAGATGGTTTGGTCACGTCAACAGAATGTTAAACAACAACAAGGAACCTTCAATAGTTAAAAAGATCATGTTCTCATACTTTCCAACTGAAAAACGACCTCGAAATATGGGCATTAGAAAAAGATGGGAGGATAAAGTTCAAAATGATATTGAAATTTGTCAAATTAAAAATTGGAGAAGGGACACTTTGGATAGAGATTTTTGGCGGCAAGTTATTAATAAACATGTTATAATTAGGCCGATAGATTCGAACATCAAAGAGATCATATTCGGATATAAACAAGGTGCAGTTAAACGAAGAAACGAACAGTTGGCAGCAACATATGGAGTGGGTAAACGAAAAGTTTCAGAAGTGCTAACCAAGGGTGCTAACAATAAATACAAGTGTCCTGGTTGTAGAGAATTGTATAAACCACAAGGAATCACAAATCATGTGAAAGCATGCCCCAAGGCTAAAGAATGGTGCAAAACGAACAATATCAAATAATATATTCAAGCAGCTCAACAAGGATTGGTACACGCCTGCTGAGAAATGGATCTGGTAATGAATGATGAGTAACATCTAAACTGGATAACAGAGGATGGTATTCTGAATAGACCGTGATTCACGTATCAGTAGCGATTCGACAAGCCATTGGTCAAAGTACATGAACATTGACTTTTGTTAATCTTTTTGTGTTTATGTGTGTGTTGTATTTTTTCTCACCCTACACCGAAAACGGTAATGGGTCTAACTAACTAACTAACTACTTTTTCTATCGCCATCATACATAATAATGTGCATTTCATGAAAAACAAATTCTGAATACTATCGTCACGTGTTTTTTTGCTTTTGTTTGTTGTCTTTCTGAGATTCAAAAACTCATATCCTTAAAAAAACTAAACCTGATAAAATTGGGAAGGTATATCTCAAATTCTGTAAGTAACGAATTTTAAGAAAAATGATACAATTGTAAAGATCTGCATAGAATAACAACTTCTTGTTTTATTCTTCTTATAGATATTTTATATTCTCGAAGACCGAATTATGTGATTTCTTCTATCTGTCATCGACTAACTTGAGTATCAAGTTGAATAGAAAATTGAGCGAAGCAGTAGGTGAACAATCATATTGAGAAAAAAATCAAGCATGCGTTTCGGAAGAGAAAGCAACAAGGTCAACAAATGGATTAAATACAAGCAGTGATATAAGGTTAAAGAACATACAAACGAAAGGAAATATCCAGTTAATCTTGTTCAAAATAATTGACGACTTCAGTACTGCCGACAAAGAAGGGCGTATTTTTTCTCCAGATAATTGATATTTTCGTTCCTGACATTATTCTAAAAACGTTAAAATCTATTAATATTCGATTCCGATTTTAACTGATAAAATCTTGGAATCGAAAAAATTTTCATCGAAAGCAATATAATTTTTGCCCTCTAACTAAGCGACAGTTTCTTAACCGAAAATCAATTTGAGAACATTTTGAACAACAAAAAAAAGAATCATCAATTTTTTACCAAAAGAGATATTCACTTGAACAATCGATGTGCCCTATTTTATAATCGTGTTTGGATTTGAGATAGAATATTTTGATTCCGATGTAATTCTAATAATGTTAACTGATGCTAATTCTAAAAGCATCATCCTTGACTGTGTCTACTTGTTAATTTTGTTACTCATTGAATATCGATATTATGCATTTCGATTATAACTAAATCCAATCGATAAGAAAAAATATGATATTCTGACGCTCTTATGATGATGATTACACGTCTGAGAAAGTCACAAAATAATTAATTGACATAGTACTTCATTAATATTTGCTACTTCGATCATCATACAAAAACAATTGACAATAAATCAAAAGTTTCCTTTTGTTGTTATTAAAATATTGTATGTCAAAACTTCGAGCCTCATGGAAATGAACACATTTCTTTGAATGAGTATTTTATAGCTGTAAAATATTTAGCTGGAAAGTGTTTTAAAAATAGGCGTGGAATTGAACTGAGAAACTAATTGAAAAAACAAAAGCAAAAACATTGACATGTTTTCCAATTAATGTAGAATTAAATTCCTGTTTATAGTAAAATTTGAATTATGTTTACATGTGAATTAAATTGATACTTTATAACAGTGAAAAAGAATTTTATTGTGAAAAAAAGATGTCGGTATCGTATAGCCAGATCATGTGTCCTTAACCTAATATAAAGAGGAAGTAAATCACTTGGGTGTCGGTTGTTTTCTTAACCAGTAATAAGGTTTGTTTGTAAGCTCGTTTTAAGCCTGCAATCTCGTTCATTCGAATAAACAAATAATGCAAAAGTCTTATAAAAAAATTATATGAAACATGATCGTTGATACGCGTATATTACCATCAGATGTTCTAACATATACTGATGAAAAATTTTATGAGTTTGTACATAGTTTATGTGGTGATACACCAGTCGAATTATTAAAAGTTTTATGCATAAGAAGTGTACAATTATTATTAATGACTGATACTAAAGATATTTTTTCTGTTATGAATCTTGATTGTGTTCAGTTGGAGGACATTAAAAAGAAAACATGTTTTCAATTACAAGATAAATCATTTGTTATAAAACCTGGTGTTGAAAGTAGTATAAAATATTTGAAGGAATTATTGTTAGCAAAGAATAATGAACATTTAAAACAGCTGACAAAGAAAATAACACCATCTACACGAACAATAATTTCCAAACGTTCAACTCAATCATTATCATCATCGTCAAACAATACAATCACAACAACATCAACAGTAACTTTGGAACAGTCAGTTCCAATGTCAACAGATGAACACAAACAGTACGTCTTACAAAAAATCACTGAATGGTGTGATAGTAATAAAGAAAATTTATCACTGGTAAATCTTGATCTTAAAGAAAATGAACATTTTACATTAACAATTAAAAATTCTAATACCAGCTTAGAAGGATTAATAAAATGTAAATGTGGTGTTATAACAACATTAGCAACAAAAGATGAAAGATTTGTATTATCAAATTTTTATAAACATTTACAAACAAATAAATGCTCAATGATGAAAATTATTAGAAGAGAAGATCAAGAAAATAAAAAAAATGATAATAGTAAGCAATTAACAGCAACATCAACTACACCACCAACGACGCCAACAAATAAATCAACATTTTTATTAAATAAATTATTA
Organism: Rotaria sp. Silwood2; assembly: GCA_905329745.1. Lineage (NCBI taxonomy): Eukaryota > Metazoa > Rotifera > Eurotatoria > Philodinida > Philodinidae > Rotaria > Rotaria sp. Silwood2. Next base: position 109,988 of record CAJNSZ010000002.1, on the reverse strand, counting down.
GTTTCACCGTCAACATCAACAACAAATAGTATTGAAACCACCACAACAATGAAAAGAAAAAATACAGCTCCATCAACTTCAACAAAACGGCGAAAAAAATAAATATTTTACAAAGTGATTATATGCAGGGTAGACCTTTTATTTTAAGTTACTTTTCAATCTTGTGTGATTTCTATAGAAATGTTGCACACTTTATCGAATTATTTTTTTCCTAAGTTGTAGCTTTTGATTTGAGATATAACTTCTCTCTCAACGTTTCTTCTCGATTTCGTTCTCTATCACAGCTATGAAGCGTAGATGAAAAAGTTACTTAGCTTCCTCATTTATTCTCCATAACTGTGTTCTAGAACAAAATCCATAGGAGACGTTGAAAGTAAAGTAATAGCCCAAATCAAAAGCTACATTTTAGTGAAAAATACCGATCGAATGTGCAAGATTTCCATGGAAACCACACAAGATTAAAAAGTAACTTTAAGTGAATAATCTACTTAGAATAACATGTAGACTTTTTGGTGTTTTTATATTTTCAAAACCAGTCCACCACTGATTAACGTTTTTTGATTGTACATTTTGTATCATATGTTCTATTATTGTTTTTACATAATTAGTGATCCATTTATTTCGTTATACTTGTTCTTTTATTTGTTTTCATGTATTATTTGGATTTTATGCAAGACTTATGTACTTTTATATATGCTGATAATAACAAACAATATGAAGTAAAGGAAGATGACTGTGTCAATTAGGTTAAAAGGTGTTTTAATCTAAGAAGTAGCGGCTCAAACAGGTTTTGCTACTTTTTAAGATACAATATTTGTTCCACGAATATGCCGAAAAAACTATGGCACAGACACTCTTACAACTGAGCCATGCTGGAAAATTTAGTAATTTGACGTATTCCATGTTTCTCTCTATTTCAAAAATACCTAGATATATCTAAAAATACCGGGAAATACCTGGAAATACGTAGAAATACGCAGAAATACGTGGAAATACGTGGAAATACCTAGAAATACCTAGAAATACCTGGAAATACCTAGAAATACCTGGAAATACCTAGAAATACCTGGAAATACCTGGAAATACCTGGAAATACCTGGAAATACGGAAATACAGAAATACGCTTTTCCCCCCTTGCCCCACCCTCTGCAATGGGGGGGGGGGGGCTCTGTAATGTTCTCTTTCTCCATTGCTATGTGTCTGTAATGGGGTGGGGGGGGAGCCGCCAACCTTGAACTGAAAACTTACACTCACTATTTTCTACGAAAACATACGTGAGTTCCACAAAAGTATATATATTTAAAAGATAGTGGAGAACAATATTTTTTATGACGAGACGAAAGACATATTTATGTATGTATAGGAGAGATATACATAATCTATATATATATATAAAAGAACAATATTTCTCAACAATTGCTTATATATGCATAGTAGATATATATATATTTTCTTATAGAACCCAGAACAATATTTTTATATATGTGTAGAAGAGGTAGAAGAGCTATACGTAATGAAAAAAATATATGTAAGTTATGTAGAAGATAGAATTTTTTGTCAAGAAAAGATAAAATATCTATCTATATGTAGAAGAGATATATATTTTATATTTTTATGGTGGAAGGAATATACGTAATGAAAAAAATATATACGTAATGAAAAAGTATGTGTCTGTAGAGGATAGATTGAGAAATGTAGATTAACAATCAAGATGATAGTCAAGATGACAGAGAGAAAGAGATTTTTTGATCTACGTATTTTTCGAATAGTTATTATTGTTGATAGATACTTTACAGAATATCAATGATCAATGATGGATAATAAAAGAGTCGATAGTAAAGAATAAGAAGTATTTTTGAAATATATTTCGTTGATTCATCTGATTAAAGAAGATCTCTCGTTTATAACATTTATATTCATCTATTTTTTCTTGTTTCTATCTTTGTTATTATCATTCTTTTATCATCTATTCTTTCGATCTTACTGTGGTAAAAGGTTAATAACATTCTTTGGTGGTTTTTTATGTACTATGATTTTACTAAGATTATCTGTCAGACGATGTTCATATATTATCGGAATATCATCTAGAGGTGTTCCTTCGAAAATTTCATTCCATATTTGATGTAATTTCGCACCGAATTGAGCTAATGAGGGTGTGTATGTGAAGTGAAGTAATATATCTCGATTGAAATCAATTTCTTTCTTTAGTTTTTTATTCCATTGCACATCTAAGACTTTGTCACGAAATGCTTTATGCTGATCGCTAAATAGAAAATCCGGTGTATTCTTTCCTGTGAGGGTTAGGTAGAAACGATTCATATGTTTCTTAATAAAATTCGGTGGATACTTGTTTAGTAAGAAGATTATTCGAATTTTGTGGATTTCTTGTCTCAAATCTTCGACGTGCGAGCATATTCGTGCTGCTCTTAGCACGGCCGAAAAAACGATATTTTTGAAAATGTGTAGGAGATGGGAAGAATGAAATGGTATGATGTATGGTTGAGCGGCTAACTTCCGATAGAGTTTCGTTCGAAAACTAGGCACTTCTACACTTATTCTGATATCGAGATAGTTAATAGATTCGCCTGTTTCAAAAGATATTTGTATGTTGGGATCCTTCTTTCCTAAGTCATGGAGTATATTATTCATTTCTTCAGTTGTTTTTTCTGTTGTTAAGAAAACATCATCTCGGAATCTACGATACAATTGTTTTTCTTTTTCTTGTTGTTCCACTAAAGATTTTCCCCACTTTTTTACATAGACATCTGCTAGAACTTGTGTACATGCCAATCCCATTGGACTCCCTCGTATTTGTTGAAAAAACTTTGGTGCTTGCCCCGGTAGTTGAAGTGTAAAAAAGGAATTATTTAGAATATGTTTTAGTAAGATGCGGATGGTGTTAATAGGAATCTCATTTTTCACTTTTCGAATGTTATGCGTACCTAATATTTCACAGATGGCCATGACAGCCTCATGTTGGGGTATCGAAGTGTACAGATTAGTTATATCCAAAGTGTACAGTTTTGTTTTCTCATTTGTTTGAAATTTTTTCAAATCATTCAAGAGATCTATCGAGTCAGTTAAAATATATGGTGTGACTTTTTCGAAAATGGGTC
>CAJNSZ010000002.1:0-106781 GCA_905329745.1 Rotaria sp. Silwood2 | reverse complement strand
CATAACCGTCGATTGACCGTGGTTATTTTCTTTGTTCCCATGATTTTCCATTGTAAAAATCCACGATTAACCTCTCAGTGAATCAGATCACTTAGTGATCAGCTAACAATTTACCGATTGTTAATCCGGTTAACTAGGAACTTGACTGAGATTAACCGTCGAGTTTTACCCTGGAAAATCGTGAGAACAAAGAAAATAACCGCGGTTAGTCGTCGGTTACGGGAATAATCGAAACAGATCTGCATTTTCCCCCCGATCCGAATGATATAGGAAACATCAGTGCTGATATTTCATGTTGAACACACTTTCTGATTTTCTTCTGATTTCGATGAATCTTTTTTCTGCCAATTTTCTGATTTTTAAATTATTTTTTCTGATTTTTAAATTTTTCAACTGGCCACCCGGGTGTGGGTGTGGGTGTGGGGTCTGTGGGTGGGTATCTGTGTGTGTATGGATCTTCTCTTCAACCACACCCACACTCAAACCCACACCCACCCCCACATCCACCCCACCCCCCACATCCACCCCACCCCCCACACCCAGCCACACCCACACCCTCCATTTTTTTCCACCAGTAGAAGTAAATCAATAAAAAGTGCTGTATTGAAAACTTCTTGAAAGTCTTATATGATATACAACGTTTTCAATATTTTGCTTTTCGACAGCTTCTGTTCGACATGCTTGTATTTCCAGATTCTGCACTTTTGAGATTGGGCTTTCAACATATGCCTTGACGAGATTTTGGTCTTCGACATTTAATTTTCGACGTCTTCCAACTTTCCTGATACCGCCATATTGAGTACAGTCTTTTTAAAACCGGTCGATACTGCGATTACACATAGACATACCGCGGTTTTTGAAACCGGTGAATACCACGATATTCAATACCGCCGTTGTCAAGAGTAAGACCGCGGTGGAGTCGAAAAAACCGCGGTTTATGGCGGTTTTTCTGAATATTTTTTTCCGTGGGTAGAAGCGTTATCAAAGAGCCATCGCGCCCTCCACAGACATGAGGATGAGTGTGGATGTTGGTTCGGGGTTTTGGTTAAAAATGGAAAATCGATACCCACACTCACACCTAGATTTAATTATTAAATATCATTCAAATGATATTAAAATAAATATAAGATGGTCTTCAAAAACAATTGATAAAATGTAATACAATGAATGATCAAAAAGTTCGTATTCGTCGCTGTATACTATACGAATTAAAACGAGGATTAACGACGATGACAGCAACAAAGAATATTTGTGCTACATACGGCGAGAAAGCCGTCACCGACTTCACACGTTGCCATTAGTTTGCCAAGTTTCGTTGTGGAGATACCATCTTGACAGATAGACATCGCTTAGACGACCTGTGAACTTTGATGGCGAAGCGTTGAAGGCTTTGCTCCATACCAATTCACGTCAAACAATACGTGAATAGACCGCACAATTCAACTGTTCTCATATGACAGGGGATCGTCATCTTCGTGCTCTCGAGAAGGTCAATAAGTATGGAGATTGAATTCCACACCAATTGTCCACAGACAACTTGACTCAGTGAACATCAATATGTGCTTTTCTAGTGTCTCAACAGAACCATAAGTCATTTTTGTGACGAATTGTTGCTGCTGAGCAGAAAAAAAATTTGCATAACTTATGGTCAATGCGAATATTATAAAAAAAATTTAAAAAAAGAAGCGGTAAGAAATATAAATTATTTATAGTTAGGTATTGTATTCTATATATGATATTTCCATTGAAAAGTTGATCATATTGAGAACATATGGACAAAAGTAGCGAAAAAAGGATATGGCCAACACTAATTTGACTTCGATTCGTTGTACTGTTCTCATGAATATATGAAAAAATAAAGTTATGACAAATAGGCACTAGAAATTCAGAATTGACTCCACGCCACTCCCTACACCTATGTTGAAATTTACAGCAAGATGAAACTCTGAAAAATTGCATCCCAATAATGGATCTTCAGAGATTTACTCTTGTCACAGAATGAGACTTTTTATTTTCCTATGATCTTGAAATTCCCAAGAAGAATTTATCGCATTTACAATTGATTTTCAAACTTTTCATTCAGTTACAAGAATATTTTTCGTTTCTATATTTCTGCTTACTCATATCGCCACCAAAAAATACTAATAGGTAAACTTATTATTTGAGTAACAATTTTATGACAACCAATATATTCAAACTTAAAATGAAATGAATTCAATAAAAATCTTTTTCATCCTTTACATACGTGAATTGGCACTGAGTGCGGATGTGGCAAGTACACCTGTGATATGTGTCCATTAGTAACTTGATCAATTCACGCTTTTCATGTTGATCATATGATAACTACGGTAATGCAATGCATCACTACTCATTATCCTCAAGATCATATATAACCAACTGTTTAAACAGGCAGTAGTGTAAAAGCAAAGATGTTCACAATAAAGATGTATTGCTGTAGTGCAATAGCTTTCATATAACTTATGTGATATTCTTCGAATAAATATCATTCATATTTTATTGCAAACAATAAGCTTTGCTAATAATGTACATATGCTTGTTTTTATTCAAAAAACTAGACTGAAATAGGTAATAAATGACAAAAAAAAACCGATGAACTTTGACTGTGAATATCAGACATAAACAAGAACATAACCACAGAGATGAATGTTCGTTTGTTTTTCTTCATTCAACTTCTATTGAACTGACTTATTTGATCATCAATATGTTGTAATAAATTTGTCATAGAATTCATTTGTTTTTCGACTGATGTTAAACGTTCATTGAACGTTTGTAAATGTTCAAGAACAGTTATTTGACCGGTACGAGATTGACTAGATGAACGATTTATACGACATCGTGATATAAAACTATTTTGATTCATACGTGATGATATAGTATTGTCACGTGATGAAGGTATAAAACCAAGTGTTGAATCAAGTCTTAAGAAAAAAACAAAAATAAGTGATTGATTAGTTGGTTTTTTGTTTTGTTAAACTAATTATTACTTTCGTTGTAAATCTTTTAATTTAACCATTAATGTTTGATTATCTTCAGCTGTTTGTTTAACAATTTCTGTCATATCACTTGGTTTTCTTGCTTCCTTTGTTTGAAATAGAAAAATTTAATAAAACAAACGTTCTTTATTTAAAATTTACTTGAAATTTTCGACGTGCAACAAAAAATTTCATTCGTCGCATTACACGAATAGCTTGTTTAAATTTTTCTGGTAATCTATAAAGAATTCAATTTATTTGAATTAATATTCAATTAATCAAAAACAAAAACAAAAGAAACTCACTGATCTGTTCCTATTTTATTTGTTAATGGTGAACTATCCGATGATGATGGATCGCCTTAATTACAAAAGTCAAATTCTATCGAATAAATATTCATCAAAATTCTTTTTTGTTACCGAAATTATGAGCAGCAGATCGTCGTCGAAGTAAGGAGTTATTACGTGATCTTGATATCATTTTTTCACCTATAAAATATAAAATGAATTTTGTTTTGAAAACTTTTCGTTTATTTCAAAATAAATAAATATATAAGTATTCATACCAAAAGTAGGATCAACAAGTTTATATAGACGCCATGTTGCATTATCTTGTTGAGGACGACTTGTTGCATACATACGCCATGCTGTTTGAATTAATTGTGCTGCAGCTGGATATTGTTTATGATACATTTTTTGTTTTTCTTTTTGCTGAACATGTAAAGCAAAACCAGATCCTTGAATAAGAACGAAATTAAGCACAAAATCATTAATCTATATACAAACCTAAAATGCCCTAAAAATGAATAAAAGAAAATATTAATTAATTAAATAAGTAAGTTACTTACTGCTGGTAAACTAAAAAAAGCAATACCAATCATAGATAAGCAAGCTGTTACAATTCGTCCAGCCCCTATCGATTTCAATAACAAAAAAAATAAAGAATGAATGAATGAATCTAAATCTCCTTTTGGTTTTTGTTTTATAATTTACATGTATGTGGAACACGATCTCCATATCCAATTGTAGCAACTGAGAAATTTTAATAAATAATTATATTTGCTCGAATGACATTTCCTACCTGTTACAATACCAAACCAAAGTGCATCAGCATAGGATTCAAATGGTTTCTTTCCTTCAATAATATAATCTCGTTCAGCCAAAAAAACTAAGTAAGATGTTATAATAAGTACAATAAAACCCATATACATTGTTGTAATTAATTCTATTCGATGAAGATATGCTACATTGAGAAGAAGTTTCCATGAATGTGCTTTGCGATCAACATGTAACATGCGTAAAATTTGGAAAAAACGAATTATTCTAAACATAAACAGTTCGACTTATCTAAGAAAATGATCTTTTTATTTTTACCGAAGTGCTGGTGATGCTGCCATGACTAAAAGAAACGAAAAAATAAAAATAGAAAATATACATCATATATCATATGATGAGACCAAAATTATAAAATATAAATAAAAAGTTGTGAGCTAATCACAAGAAGATTGTTTTATTCTATATATTTTGGAAGACATCTGTCAAAGTGTGCTGATTCTGTCTACATAGATCTCGATGTAGGAGAAACTGAGATGAACTAAACTGTTGTCGGTAAACTGTCTGTTATGGCCTGTGAGCAATGTATCATTTTGATACTATTACCTGGATTTGTTGAGCTGATTCGACCCGTAATATGAAACCCAATAACAATCGATGAAGCAAGAACAACAAATAAATCAATTAAACTAATTGGTGTTCTCATAAAATGAAATCTTCCAGTCCAACCTTTAAATTTAGCACGACAACCAGCTGACCACACGCGTACAACATATTCCGATGCAAAGAAAATTACCAAACAAATTTCCTAGAATAAGAAATAAAGCAATTCTGTGCTCTTAACGAAATCTTTTTTCTTTTTTTCAAATTTTACCACATAAATAAATTTTTGTGTTATTTTTTCTTCATATTCACCTATGGTACATATAACACCGATGACCAAACAGCAAAGAACAATAAGAAACCTAACAAATAAATTCAATTTTATTTTATTTAGTTATATTTTTTTGATTATATCACATCAAGAACAGTAGCTATGCAAAACATGCAAAAAAAAACAAAAGGAAATGTATTCTCATACAAACAATCAACTTACGACTATTTATTTTCATCAGTCTTGTTTTTGTACTATAAAAATTCTTTTTTTTTTCATGCCTTTTTTTTGAATGTATCAAAAATATTCTTTCTCTCCTTATACTTACTTACACCAAAAAATGATAGGCAAAACAAATCCAACCACGACTAGGTCGTTCTATTAAAAAAGAAATTTTTGAAATACGTTTTTTTATTAATTTAAAATTTTTTTTTAATACCAAGAAAGTTGTAAACTTTCTTTTGAAATATTTTCATATCCATACCAAAGTAAAATCCATCATCTGATCTCATTATCTATAAATAGACATTGCCTACATGTCTTTTTTTTTTAATGTATCAAATGAAAAAAAGAAAAAGAAACTCCATACAGATGTTTTTTATTATTCAAAAGAAAAAAAAAGAAACTAATAATACATTATCAAACAGATTGATTTATTCGATCACTACATAATTTTTCAATATCGTCTAAACTAAGATTATCAATAGTATTTTTCATTTCCTAGAAAATATAGAAATAAAAAATATTTTATTTAGTTTTTAATTTTAGTTTTTTCATTATTATTTACTCTTTGAAAGGCATTTACAAATGCTTCACGTTCATTCGGATTTTGAATCCATTTTGATGCAAGCAAATCAAGTTCATTTATAAATGCATTATTAACTGGCTTAGTTGATATTGTTGAATGTTGTGTTGAAATAATTAAATGTAATTTTGAACCATCTACTATTTGATAATCTCGTATTGAGCCATCATGTAATGGTTTACCTTTTAGAACTAATTTTTGTTGACTTACTGAAATATTTAATTGATTAGAAAGACGAGATTTGATTTCTTGAATTGTATCAAGTGGAGATACCTGAGATTTGAATTGTTTTATTAAATAATAATAATAGATAAGTGAAACTTACTTCTAATTGAACTTCGGCTAATGCCGGATTGTTAAGTACTTTAATATGAATTAACATCTAAAAATGAGCGCATATCCGCATAGATACAATTGTTTATTTCGTTTTTTTCTTTTTTCTCTCTTAGATACATATACTTAGTTCGATATTTATCTCTAAAACATAGAAATACATATAGCTGAAGGAAACAAAGAAAAACTAGTGCACACAAGGAATTGTTTCGAACAACCACACACTGCTTGATCAAATAAACAAAACAAAAAATATAAGCAAAACAAAAGTACATAGAGAGTCAATAATTATCTCCATGATGAAGACGATCACACGGTAATAATAATAATAATAATAATAATAAGAAGAAGAAGAAGAAAAATAATAGGAAGTGTAATTAACAACACATATGATCAAGAATAATATGAAAGAAAACAAAAACGAACTGAAGAGTTTAATCTCATTCATCTATTTGTGATAATGGTGCGGAAACGTTTTCATTAGCACCTTGTCGGTGGCGTTTAGCAGCACGTAGTTTGGCAATACGTGACATTTCTGGTGCAAGATGATTGATATTTTCATCATCATCCGCATCGGCTCGACGTTGAGCATGATTAGCTGCAGCAACTAAAAACATATTCAAATATTAAAAAAAAAAAAAATTTCTTCTTTATCATCAACTTACTCTCAACCTAAAATACAAAAAGAAAAACAAAAACTAATAAAATTATTTAAAAAATTTTAAAGCTTTCTACATACACGCATTTGTTCATAATTTTCAGCGTCAAGCATTGGACGAATATCAATTGGTGTTTCGGGTACTGTACCTGTAAACCATGAACATCTAACAATCCAATCAATAGTTACACGAGCAGCTGGATCAACTGTAAGCATTTTTTGTATAATTGATTTTGCTTCTTGTGAAACATTTTTCCATTCAGCTTTTGGAAATTGATATTCACCAGCTTTTATTTTTGTTTTCATTCCAGCACTAATAGCACCACCATGTGTAGAAAAAAATGGAGGATAACCACATAATAATATATACATTATTACACCCATTGACCAGACATCACAAGCCTTTATTGTGAAAAAAAAAAAAGTTCAAATTTATTTTGTATCAAAAAAAAAAAAGAAAATAACTGATTACTTTATCATATTTGTCATTTGATAAGATTTCTGGTGCAACATAGTATGGAGTGTAACTATAAAAGGAAAGTAAACAATAGCGATAGAAATTCTTTCGGTAGCAATCTTCGATGGATTTGACAAGCTCAATCTGTTGACTATACGAGTAAAATTTTTACAAAAATAATTCTTTTGAATCAGTGATTATGAAGTTCTCAGAAAAATTATCATAAGTTGAACAAAAAGAAAAATGTGTGAATATAACTCAGCTCTATTTCAATGTCAAGAGAAACAAATGGTGCATCAAACTGAAGTACCAGATAAAAGAAGAAAAATTTAATGTATTTTCGGCTTAGTTTTAATAAAACAATTTTTGTGTTAAAATACTTGATTACAACGAACTTCACTATATAATCATGAGAAAAAGCACGTGTCTCTTTGTTATACTTCTAATTACACTCTGTAATATTATTAAATTTATCTAAAGAAAATTAGAATCGCGTAGTATTATTTATCTAATTTTTCTACTTAAAATTTCTTAGCAAATCTTGTGATATATATTCTTGCAGAGAATTGTATCGTGAAATTTTTTTAAAAAACAAAAGATTAAGATATGCAGATAAACGTTGAGATGCATTTATTCTAGCCTACTCGTTATTATTTGACCTTTATCTCAAGGGCATTCTTTCGTTCTTGTCAAAGAACAATTGATAAGTCTCAATCAGTAGAATTAAACTTCTGAATGATTTATTCTGTAAATTATGATTTTAATTGTTTAAAGGGAATATAAAGATTTTACTTAATATATCATATGTTCATTTCAAAAAGAATATATTCTCCTACCATGGAGTATTTAATGGACGTTGTTCATTATTTCCTTAAAAAATAAAATGACATAGACATGTTTATTTATAAAAACTCATTCTTAATATACCTTCTTTAGCAAATCCAAAATCAGTTAATTTCAATATAGCAGAATCAGATGTATCGGTAAAAAGTAAATTTTCTGGTTTAAGATCACCTATATTAAATTAAATAAATATAAATAAAAACAAAAATGAATTGTATTTTAGAAGTAAATCACTCACGATGAGCCTAAAAAAGAAAAATAATAAAAAGAAAAGAAAAACAAAATTCAAATCTATCTTACCATATCCATACGATGTAAATGTGCTACAGCTTTAGCAATCATTAAAATAACATGTGCTGCCTCGCGTTCTGTATATGGTTTATCCTGTCGATCTCGAATACGATTAAATAATTCTCCACCTTCCATACTAAAAAAAAATATATGACGATTAATTAATTCTATTTACAAAAAAAAAAACGAACCATTCCATAACTATAAGTAAACATCGATTTGATGCATACATATTTTCCTTTTACAAAAAACAAATAAATATTTAGAAAAATGAAAAAAATATATTTTCAACATACATATACATCAAGTACTTTAACAATATAATCACATCCTTCACAAGCTTTTTTATGTAAGATAACTTCACGTCGAGCTTTATCGGAATCCTTCAAAATCTACGAAAAAAAAAAATAATTTTATTTAAAAAAACTTTTTCGAAAAAAGTCTATTTACTTTTAATGCACATTTACGTTTTGTTTCACGATGCCAACAAGTAAGAACTTTACCATTAATACCAACACCTAACGATTCTTTTGATACTTCATATTGATCTGTAACAGCATTACGATGTGTTGGAAATGGAAATTGACGATATTTTTCCGAGATATTTGATGGCCTAAAGAAATTATCGTATTGAATTATTTCAGTAATAAAACATAAAAACCATCATTATTTGTTCTATTCAAATATATATATACATTATTCTATTTTACTTACAAATTATCACTCATCTGGATAGATGTTACACCAGATTTATCTTGTTTCTGCTGCTTCTGCTGCTGTGTATTTGTTTCATCGGTAGGATTTGCAGAAGATGAAGTAGTGTTTCCTTTTCTATATTTTCGAAACAGATCTCGGAGGCCCATTTAAAATTATTTTCTATCTTCAACAACGATGATATTTTTGAGAGAAAGAAGTAGAATCGTAAAAAAAAACAAAGCAACACTGTACAATGGGATTAATAAAAACCATATGGTTTCATTCTCATTTAATGTCAATATATTATATTCTGATGATGATGCCTAACATCACTTTGGTTTTTGACTTTACTATCGCCCACATGCTATATTTATGTGTCAATACAACATATATAAGAAACTAGGTATATAATACTAGGACGGTGTTATACAAACGATAATAGATGACTGATATTCTTTTTCTTTTCATTTTCGGATGATTATTCTACATGTATTTATGTTGATGTATTCTATCTGCATTCGTCATCATTATTATTACACGTCACTATTTTTTATTGGCTATATGCAGTTTATGCAGTATTTCGTAAAATTTGTGCAAAACACCATACTATTTACATAGAAAGAAAATAATAATAAAAATAAATCACGTACTAAAACAAAATCTTGTAGTTTATTATCTTACATTAGTTCTTGATTCATGCCTTGAAAATGTTTAAAAAAAAATCAAATAGGTAAGACGTTATTAAGTAGTCTCTGCACTGACTTCAATTCCTTCATGACATTTAATAGAAGAAAAAAATCAGCGAAAGATATGAAAAAAAAAGTCCACTAGCAGCAGCAGTAGAAACAAGAAAAAAACAACTTTTTCTATTATCCTTCCAATAAATAAAATATGTTTTTACTGTTTTTTTATTGAAAAACATGAATGTTTACTTGTAGCATTCGATTTCAATCATGGCTACCTACTTTTTATTTGACGATGCTTTTTTGTCTGCCATTAAAGTAGTCGCAATATAAATTGTCTTACACAGAGAAAGAGAATCAAATTAAATCTAAAGGTAACCATACAAACAATACGAAATTTACAATAATTTCTTTTCTAAACAAGATTATGAAATTTTATTACACTATTAATGAAGTATTTTTTTCCTCCTGTATCTCTATACATAGAAATGACATCAAGGCAACAACAACAACAAACGAAAGGGAAAAAAACAGAACAAACACAACGACGACGAATGAATGTTATCGAACAAATATGAATTCGTCCCTTATTTACATATTATGATTAATAATAAAACAAATTAAATATTTTATTTGAATGATAAAATCATTTTGAAAAAAATTAAAAAACAGAAAAAAATAAATACTAAAATTTCAATACTGATAGCGCTATGATTGTACTAGTCATTTTCGACCAATGAAAATAAAACTTGTCAGCTGCTTTTATCCTTTACTATCATATTGTTATTATTTCGTCTAAATAGTGCAGTTTTATCAGTTAATGAAGTTTTTCTTTCATTTTCGATCATCAAAAACTAAAGTATCAAAAAAAAAAAGATAAAATATTCTTTTATTTTAGATATTGAAAACTAATTTTTTTATTCTATGGCTGAATTAGAACGTCCACGAATACGTTCGGAAAAGGTAGAATTTAAGAAATTTGTCTATTATTTAGTTGTACAAATTAATTATTCTTATCTATAGAAACAAGTAAAAGAGAAAACTGTAAATGATGAAGAATTACAATTAGAAGATCGTATACGTGATTTAAAAGAATATTTTACTGAAAGAAAAGTAACTTTCTAGAAATTGATTTTCTATACAGAACAATAATAATAATAATTTTACTGTTTTTCTTTTTTAAATAAAGAATCAAACGGCAGATGAAACCGTGGATAATACCAATGTAAATACAGAAGAGTCTTCTACTGATATCGAACAAAATCCTGCACATTCAGAACATATTGTGCAAGAAATTACAACCAACTCAGAGATAAATACAAATGAAAGTACACAACAAATTGTTATGAATACTGAGAATAATATAAATGAACTTCCTATTGTAAATAATCAAACGACAATTACTGAACAAATCAACGAAACGTCTCTCACAATCAATGATAACGACAACGAAATAGTTGAAAATAGAATTGTATGTATATACATATATATGATTGAACAGTACCGAAAGACATACATAATCAATTTTTTTTCAACGATCTACTTAGTGAACCTTCGAGACCTTACTGGAATCGTTAAGTTGGAGAATCAATAGTGGTTGAGATTATTGTCATTTAGTAATAATCAAAACTTCAGACAGAAAAAATAAACACTTTAAACTCGTCGGGTCTTCTATTATTATGTCCATGTGTAGATATTTTTCAGAAGTGCTTCCTATTGGGTCTCGTTTTGAATTCAAAAGGTTGTAAATACTTAGAAACGATGTTGACATCAGCTATGTAAGGTTTTTTTTAGCTGAAAACCTTCTACAATAGGAATATTTTAATGTAAATATATTCTGCGATAGTACGAGAAATCTATTAATTGAGAAGCCTTCCTATTATATCCAACGTATCGTTCGTCTTGAGGGAGTGTAATTTCTATTGCGAGAAGACGAAACTTTCCCTCATAGTATGTATATCTTCTGGGTCAACTATCTATATGATTAATCGAGACAATCAATTTTTGTTTTTCTATTCTGATCTGATAGATAAGATTAGATTAAAGAGAGGATATCATTCGTTATCATCTTTCTATCGAACGTCAAAGAATACCAATGTTACATATTAGTCATAAGTAAAAAAAAAGACAATCTTTCTTAGATACACACTATTTCAATTAATATTATTTCATTAAAAATTTCTTTGAATTCTTTTTCATATTCATAGATATATGAATCAAGTGAAGATCAATCTGAAATAAGAACAACTAGTCATTTATCTGAAGAAATATCTTCATCAAATTTAATTAATTATGAAACTTCGTCTGTTCTCTATCCTCATTTATCATTATCATTATGGTCTCCAGCAACAGCACCATTATCTTCATTTGATATTGAAACAAATACAACAATAAATGATCCATATTCATTAGAAAATTTTAATCCATCTCGTCTTCAATATGAATTACGTCAAACATATTTACCATATATAAATATAACAGATGAATATTTTCTTAGTGAACATGAAAGTTTTATAACAGATAATCCACGTCATCGTTCATTAATAACAAAAGATGAAAATGATCTAAAACATGGAAATGATGATGATGATGAATTTTATTTTTTAATATCATCATTTTATGATATACGTACTAAAATCGATCAATTAACAAATGAATATGATGTATTACAACGAAAAATTGCATCTTTATTACCACATGTATGGTCATTTTCATGTGAAAAAATTGAATCTGGTTCATATTGTGGTGATAATGTTTATTTAAAACGTTCAATACTTTATGAACAAGCAAATTTTGATAGAAATTTAGCTAAAGAAATTGAAGATACATTAAAAAATTTACGTACAATTATATATCAACAATATGTTGCATTAAAATATGAAACATTATGGTATAAAATGAAAATTGATATATATATTTATAATTTAATATCATTAAATAAACCAACAAAAAAATTATTACATACAATTGAAATTTTATTTAATTTTCAACGTTATCGTACACGTGATAATTTATTTTATACATATACAAGACAATTATTAAAACAAACAATTGATATTATTTATAATTATGGAAATTATAATGAAACATTATTTATTATTAATCATGTACTTCGTTGTCCACCTGGTATAAATCAATGGGCAACAAATTTTGTTAGATTTCTATTACCAATATCATTTGATATTCTTTGTTCACCTATGTATATACGTTATGTTGCACATTTTCTTGCTACACTTTTATTTCCAATTAAAAATCGTGATATATTTTTACAAAATTGGCTAGGTGAAAATGGTGAAACAGTACCACAATTATCATCATTAAATACAGTTAAAAATCAACAACAACAACAGTGGATGTTAATTGATGCTGATGGACATGAACGTGCAGCATTATTGAGATGGGATACATTAAATGAAGATGATTTAATTGCTTTATTAAATCAATTTAATTTAAATTATTTAATGAACATACTTTTTAGTTTAAATGATCAAACAAATCAAGAACAAAATATATCATATGAAAATACTGTACGAATATTAGCAATATTGGATTTATTTGTTGAAATACTTTGTCGTGGTTTTGATACTTATGCTGATTCACAATATAAAAATTTTCATAAACATATTGGAAAAATGATTAGGTAGAGTTATTTCATTTTGAAATTATTCAAAAATTAAGAGAATAGATTTTTTTTATCAAAGGGGAAGGTTTACAGGAAGATTGTATAATGCATTAAAATTATATATAAAAAAAATTTTTACGTCTGTTCAACTGATCTGTTTCATTAGTGCAGCTACCATGGTCCTAATGGCTACGTTGTTCGACACGTTTCCACAGGATACTGTATGCAATCTCTAATGCCATTAGTCAAGGAATGACTTTGGACAAATTACTAATGGGTATTCATCTTGGATGATCCATCGGATAGCATGATTACTACGTTGTGACATACATCTGCTCTTGTAGTTAGTTATATTAGACAGGTCTTCTTTCGCTCTTTCGGAATATTTATTCAGAATTCCCTTATGAAATAAGATTGGACAACTATCATCAGATTGTTGTACACAATGCGAAACAGTACTTATAATGGCTCAATTTCAGTTGATCTACAAAGGGTGATATTTTTTTTTTTTTTTTTTATAAAACTTTTGTATTTTTAAATGAAGTTTTTTGTCCAATACTGATTTCCATAGAAACTATCTCCTTAGTAAAAATACATAGATGAGATTTTAGTATAAAACTCAATGTTCTACAATAGAGCGAAAAAATCTGATCTTATGATTAGGATTCATTTATTTATATGTATAAAATCCAAACAAGATTCAACGTTTTTTTTTTCGATTTTTGAAAAACTTTTTTTGCAAGGTTAGATAGAAAAATTTTGATTTTATTCTTTAGAGATTGTGTTCATGTATGTCGATATCATGTCGATTGTGTACTTCAACATTTAGATAATGATGATAAAATTCGTTTAAGAGATCATTATTTTGCTTATATTTATCGATCAGTAGAAAATATAATTCGACAATGCAGGTAAAACAAAATAATCAAAACGTAAATATTAAATTAATAAAATCTTCTTATATTTTGATAGAAATGTTCGTTGGAGTTTATTATCATTATTTGCACTTTTTGATCTTCCACAATCATTACAATATCGTTTACTTCATCTTATTTGTTCAATACCAGATGATGAATCAATAACAGGTTAATATACAAATTTAAGTTTGTTTATTTTCTTAAATAATTTGATTTTTCTTCTTAAGTTGAAACAACTGCAGCTATTGATCAAATGTTAAATTCTGCAACACCAAGTGAAATTTTATCACTTCTTAAAGTTCTTCATAATTTAGGTCAAACAGGTGATGAATCTGGTCAAATATCAAATGTTATTTTTTATATAACATGTCTTCATCCAATATCACGTGAATATTCATTACGTGATGGTCGTTCAATATTAGCACATTTTGCTTCATTACGACCAACAATAATAAGTCATTTATTAAAATTAGCATCAACACATATTGATGCTGTTGGAAAAGTTTTATTTGGTTTATTTCGTTCATTACCAATGGATATATGGATGCCAAATGATAATGATTTATCAATAATTGAAATATGGCTTAATGATATATCACAATCAACAATTGCATTTCAATTAGCATTACGTTTAATTGATACAATGAATTGGCAAGATTTATCTGATAAACGACAACTTTGTATATCATATACAATACATTGTGAAATGGCGTTAATATTATTAAAATTACATTTAAAATATTGTGATAAATCATCGGCATCAAAAGAAAATCAATTACAAGTAACTATTATTATTTTATTAAAAACAAAGAAAAAAAAATATTTGTGTTGTTGTTTTT
Source organism: Rotaria sp. Silwood2 (assembly GCA_905329745.1). NCBI lineage: Eukaryota > Metazoa > Rotifera > Eurotatoria > Philodinida > Philodinidae > Rotaria > Rotaria sp. Silwood2. Next base: position 91,718 of record CAJNSZ010000002.1, on the reverse strand, counting down.
TTTTGTAGATTCAAAATTTTACAAAACAAACACAAATTAATCTTGATCAATGGATATGGGCAGCTGTTTTACGTTTACAACTTAATCAATCTTGTCTTTCAGTAGATTCATTTATTGATAGTATGAGTCAAGAACATGTACCTAATTTAAATGAAACTCAACGTAATATTTCAACTGATAATGGAATGTCCGATGATGCTATTAATGATATTCGACGTGCTATTGAACAGTATCATAATCTAGTTGCATATTATATATCATTTGGTCTTGATCAACCAGGTGCTAGGTCAGTTTAGATTAATCATTTGAATATTATTTGTTACGTATATGATAAAAACAGAATTTCTAAATTCGAATGATGAGTTGTATAGACAATTGTTTGGTCACAGAACAAAAATGAAGACATAACTTTTTACTAGGGAAAAACATTGATTTTAGCTATTGATTGGTGTCAGATATATGTTTTTTTTGACATTCATTCTTATTACAAAATTTTTGTTTTAGTGCTGCTGGTTTCTTTGAAAGAGGTATTGATTATTTATTTCAACTTGTACAAAATGGCAAATATTCCGCAGCTATTCGAGTTCTTCATGATATGTCTGGAATTTTAATACGTAGTGCCGATTATTTAATTGAACATATTCAGTAAGTCATTAAAACACAGCGTGTTCTAAAAGTATGCACGAAAAAAAAAGGATGTAAATAGCTTCTCATAACAACTGCACGAGGTTGAAATACAATAAATCCATTATTTTTAAATATACTAATCATTATTAAACAATTTTGCAAATATTGGGTTTTATGTAGTTCTATGCAAAAAAAGAACTCGAGTAATGATAAGTCCATGCGATAACGTAGTAAATCGGATTATTTCTTTGAATCCATATGTTAGATTGAGGAACTATTCGTACAAACTTTTGGGACATCGTGTAGTTTATAAATTGTTGCTTTATGTTTGATAATTTTATTACTTAGATTTATGACAACATTAAAAACATTATTAAATGCATCTGATACATCAATGTCTTTATTAAAAACAGCATCATCATATCTTATTCAACAAAGATCTTATGATGAAACAACAAATACAAAAGTATTAACAGCTGCTATACTTGATTTACTTATTTGGCTTGAAGATAATCCAAAATTTCGACGTTTAGTTTTATTACTTTGGTTTAAATTATTAACTGCATTAAAAGATTGGAATAAAGATAGGTAAAATAAGAGAAAAAAGAAGAAACCAGAAGAAAATAAGTCTATACATATATGTATGTTTTTAGTTCAATTCTATTCGCTCTTGATAATCTTCTGGCACATTCATTTGTACATGATGTCATGAATAAAGAAGTTACTGATCATTTATTCGAATTGGCTGTCGTAAGTTTTTCTTATAATTTCATTCAATTAGTCTATAATATTATTTATTTAAAAAATTTCGAGTTGTGGGTCGATCGAAATCAGGATTAGGTGCCTGATTTGAGCCTAAGCTTTTACTTTTTGTCGGATTCTAGTTCACAAAAAAAATAGTAGAAAGACATTTTTGAATAATCAAAATTATCGAATAAATCTAGTAAAAATAGTTTTACACTGAAATAGCTAGATTTTATGATACGAATGTACGAAAAACGGTTAAAGCAGTGATTTTCATCTCATGTTGTTTTGAGCATAATCTAATACTTTCAATGCTGTAATTAGTATTTAAATGTTTTTTAAAAAAATGAACTTCATAACACTTTTATGTGAAAAAAAAAAGTTCGATTTCATTATATTTTTTTCAATAGTTCATGTTCAGCCAAAACAATTTTTTTATGACTAATTTAGACCACATGTCTTTTTTTTTATAGTAAAATTTGATTAAATTTTCATTGACAGTTTTTCTTCTATCGAAAACCTGTTTCCGAGAACTTTCATAAAGTTTGAAATGGTAGACAAACAAAAATTTTTTTTAAATTTAAATTTTTAACTTTTTCAACTAATACAAATCTCGATCTAATTCAAATACTTACAGAAATTAATTAGCGCATGAAGATGCCATTTTATGGCACATCATTGTAATTTATTTGAACTAACCTACGACATGAAAGTCTTAGCACACAATATTCACCCATTATTCAGATATTAAAACACAACACTCTAGAGCCAAAAATTTCGATTGAAATTTATCTAATTCAAAATACGAAACAGTTTTTAATGGTTCCGTTTTGTTTGTTCTACAGCATATGCTATTTGCTTTTACATGACAGATTTTAACACTTAAATATTTCTAATTCCATTTTTTGAATCTGCGATTTCTATAAAAACTCGTCCTTTAGTCAAAATCCAGAGATGAGATTTCGTTACTGAACTCTATGTTTAATACTAATGTTGAATTGAAGCTATTCTAAGACATTTAACTAAAGACTGCATCGAAACTGCCCTATTTGGTTGTGTACAGACAAAATATATTGATAGTTGTTCAGCCTTACGCCAGAAGGAAAATCTGAACATAGATTCAATAGGCTTTTGCGCTACAAGCTAAATTTTTCCTTCAAATTGAAATGCACAATCAATCATTAAAATGATTTGATAAGAGCTAAAATTATTTTCAAGCAGATTTTATCTTGACCGACAATGAATTAAATATTTGTTTAATAGATCTTTCAAATATATTCAAAAAAAAAAAAAAAAAAGAATTTCTATTTTAATTTAGTCGGCATTAAATCCAAGACAAAATCAACTAGTAACACGTTCAGGTTTTCTATCATGGATACCATTACCATCAGCTGTAACTTCGACTCAAACATATTGGTCATCATTATCGATTGATTCTTCCTTTTTATCTCGTTATCCCATAGTTAGTTATTATTTTTTAAATGCTGAAAATTCATTTGAAATCGATCAAAATGTTCTTGTTGAATTAAAAGCTGAACTTGAATTAAATCCAACTGGTAAAGTTGATCAAATTTGGAAGGTTTGTTCTTTTTAGTTATCACTTTTTTGTCTAAAGAATTTTTTTTTTTTTTTTTTTTTTTGTCATTTTCTAATAGAAATTAATCCAACAACGTCATTATCCATATATTCCCTTAACAAGTTTATCAATCTATCGTTGGGGTACAATGGCATGTGAAATGCCAGTAACTCATCCATTATTACCACTTGTTTGGGAAAAATTTTTTACAATTTATTTATCTAAACATAATAATTGTCTTCATCGTGTTGGTTATCGTTTATTTGAAAGTCCAGTTCAAACAACATTTCTTAAACAAATGAAACGTTCATTATGTCAAGCATGTGAATATTATTCTTCAACACCAAATTTACCATATGGAAATCAATTATCAACATTTTATCATTCATTATCATTATGGATTGATGAACCACGTTTACATGATCCACAATTAAATATTATTTCATTACCAAAACAATATGATAATGAACGTTTAGAACATTTATTTAATGCTGATTATCGTATATTTGATATAAAATGGCTTGAATTAGTTGATTTAAGACAAATGTATGAAACATTAATTAAATTTACAAATGAATTATGGTCAAGAAAACGAGCAATTAATGATAATAATAATAATCAACGTTCAAATACAAATCCACAACGATCAATAATGACATCATCACAAAGATTAATTGATCTTGTTTCAAATGTTCAACATCCAGCAATAAATTCAAAAATAACTGTACAAAATACAGAACAAATATCTATACCTAATCAACATATATTACCAAATGATCATAATGAAATAAAAAATTTATTTGAATCTGATTTAACAAAAATAATTAATTGGTTAGAAACACATTGTCAACGGCATGAAAAACAAATTGAACTTGATCAAACATTAATGAGTTTATTACCTTTATTATGGAAAAATGAATTTCAAGAGGTGAGAAAATTTTTCACAATTAGAGTCTTATTGGAAATTCGAGATCGACACATTTTGAAAATAAAACTGAACCGCACAAAAAGGATTCAAAATTCAATAAAATTTTGTTCCGTTGAACTCTGATGATTATATAAAACATAACAAAACGACTTTTAGAGAACAAAGAAAAATTACAATCAAAATAGTTACAGTTCACGAGTAATAATAGATAAATTTGAGGCTTTTTTTGATTAACGTAAGAAGTTTTCTTCCAAAGCGTGATTTTTTTTGTCTATTATTGGTGAAATCAATCAATTTCTACTCTTTTAAACGTACGAATGAGATTTAAATTTTTTTGCTGAAATACTAGTACAAAAAAACTTTCAAAAAACAAAGAAATTTGAGAAATCGAATTTTCAGAATAGAAACATTCTCAGGTAATCGCAGATAATAACACTATTTGTACAAATTAATAAGAAAACCACTGAAAAATTTTAGTTCCTTCATAGAGAGCAATGGATTCGGTCGAATTGTACTTTGAAATTTTCTAATTGAAATTGGATAATCGCCCAGAACATACAATATACTTTTTTTTCCAGTTTTTAGTTTTCGGTCACCAGCACATCCCCACACATTTATCAGACGACTATCCAAGCAGACAAAAATTTAAAAAAACGCGTTTAAACGCACAATCGGGAGCCGCGACTGTGATCCATTCACGCTCATTAAAAAAAACGCAAGAAACGACGTTTTTTTGTGCAAAATAGTCAATTTTCAAGCGTGNATATTTGTTTGTTCAGCAACTACAACTACTTCGTGAATACCTTCTTTGCTAGTCTTGCTGTCATTATCGTCTAGAACTATTTTTTTTTCTGTTCTTTTGTCCTCAGAAATCATATTAATTCTTCCTGTTTCATCGGATGAATAAACAAGAGAATGTATATGTTGATGTATATAAATTAAATGAATAATAAAAAATACGATAGAAAACTATATGTAAGAAATTGATTAAGGAGCAAAAATATTCATTATGAGTTGTTTGTGGTCAGTAGAAAATAAAAGTCATTTGTACAAAATAGAAATAATTAGAATAGAACACAAACATCAGTAGCTTTTGATAGGGTTTTTATCTATTTGTGGAAATGAAGACCTTCGAGATGAAAAGTGTTGATTAAAATTATAAATTATGCAGTACTAGAAAAAAGCAGAAAAATCTTCAAAAAGCAGAATTTTTCTGCTAAAAGCAGAAGAGGTGGCAACTCTGATTCGTAGATTATTCTCTGTCATAACAGTTAACTGTTTAGTGAGTGCCATAAGAGCATTTGCTATATCAGCTGATCCGATCGTTGCTTGTTGACAAGGTATCTGTTTTGATCTCCAGACTGGTACAGTATTTTGATTTTGACGTGGCAAGGGTGGAAAGTCATCCGGATTGAATACTGGTACTTGCTTCGGTGGTTCCAGTCGGTGGAGTACTCCGGTTGCAAGCGCACTATCGACTTCCTCGTTCAGTTGTGTTTTATATGCCTTAATAGTTTCACATTGACTACTAAGCAAGTGATGGTTTCCGTCACATTGTGCACATCTAGGTTGTTGAGAACAGTTATGTACTTGAATATCTGTGATTTCCTGAGGAACATATATGACAGTGAGCAGATGAAGCTTGACATCTATTTTTCATGTGTCCTATACACCAGCAACGAGTACAATAAGTTATTTTATTGTCTTGGAGAAAAGGTGTGATCGGTAACATAGCATTGCCAATAGATATACGCCATATGCTTAACGCTCGATCATACTCATGAAAATCTTTCACGCGAAAGCGATAATCATCTGTTTTTCGGTTATATGCGTATTGAAGCTGCTTTACGTTTTCTACTGATGCAATTGATCTTGAAACTTCTTCCCTTATAAATTCATAATCCATACCTCGTGGTACATATCGGATAACGAGTGCAAAGCAGTCGGGGATAAACTTCGGTTTCTCAATGGTGATTGATATATTCATTATATTAGTCGACCATTTAACAGTTGATACGAGATTGATGTAGTCTGCTTTGTTATTTACGCCTAATTTGAGTTTTGCACCAGCCCATCCAACGAAAGTAAATCTATTAATTCGAATATCTTGTTGTTTTAGATGTTGAACGATTTGTTCCGCAGCATTAAATGCCGATGGCACTTGTTGAGATGTATCAACGTGATTGAAAGTTATATAAAAACATGGTAAATTACTCGAGATAGCTCGTTTAACTTGTTCGAAAGGGATTTTGCGTTGATGTGCCGATTTCGATGTTGTATCACCTGATCGTTGTTCATATGGAGCAGACAGTATTACTTGGTTTGCTTGAATCTGTTTGTTATTCGATCGCTGTTGCTTCGACGTTGGTAGACCACCTGAACCAGAACTATCGTTTAATCTACGTTTATTTGGTGTCGATGCTTCTGGTTGCACTACAAATCTCGTTGGGATGCTTTTAGCATGATTTGAGTAATTTTGGGTTGGCTGTATGCTAACCAACACATTTTCGTAGCGAGAAGACCCATATTGTCCGAGTTTTGGGAGTACAGGTTGTTGTTGTTGACGAAAACGTAAGAAATCATTCAGAAGTGTTTCGTCATTTGCCAATGATTTTACGATGTTTTCTCGCTGCATATCCCCAAAATCATTGGAGTGCGGATCATAATTTGCCATTTCTTGTGAAACTTGCTGCCGATGTTTTAAATTTTTACTAAAAGACCGTTTAGTTTCTGCACCTTTATGTTCACCACCGGGGTAGTGATGGTAATCAGTTTCCATCGTGTGCTATATGAAACACCACGATGAAGAGAGAAGAGCACTTACGAAAGAATGTAAGCAAAATTGCAATGCGTCTGCTTTCGACGAAGACGACAAAAATTTGCATTGTTTATAACACAGCTTTACGTAGTGCGAAAAACTTTGCCTTCCCTGGTACTCATCATTAGATCGCCAGAAGCTTTCTGCCCTCAGTCTTACGGATAACTGCACGACAGAAAAATGCGTCTCTTGATATGTAAGCATCTCTCTGATGTTTGAAGGTTTTTTCCTCGTTCACATGTAATAATCTATGACGATGATGAAAAGTTTACCCTTCAGTGGGACGAATTTTTGTTTACATTTACTCTTTTTCTCGTGTCATTGAGGAAGTCAAGAGATTTTCTGAAGTTCTTTACCCATTCATTATGCTTTTCTGACTGGCAGAAGCCTTCTTCTCTGAACCCTATATCATTGTTTTTCCTGCATTTGAACGCAATGGGCTCTGGTAGCAAACTATTTGCTTCGTTACTAGTATACGTCTGTGTGGGTGAAAACTATTTCCCGTCGCTCCAACTGTTTATTAAGTTTTCTAAAGATTTTATTTCCATCTAGATACACCGCCGTGAGGCCAGAAGCTTTAAACCATTCGTCTTACTCATTGTTACGAGCTGCAAAGTCTTATTTTTACACACTGAGGTATTCTTCTCTGGCCCACAGCTCTTTTTCACACCCCCGACGTATTAACATGTACAAGAAGGTATTTGTTGTTGCCTTGAAAAGTTGCTGGTTGATCGGAAGCTTACCATCCACAGCTACATTTCAGTAGTTTAACATCATGAATTTTATACATTCTCTGATGATGTTTCTAATTGCGTTATAATCATAGTTCGATTATTGTCTCTTGAATAAGTTCAGGTGATGAACAGAATGAAGCACAAAAGAAGTAATGTAATTATTAAAATGTAGACAAATATAATAAAATTGAGATACATAAAATTAATAAATAAACGTAAAATTAATGCAGAAAAGTAAGTCAACTAGGCAACTAAGTCAGAAACATTTGCACGTCATTGATCCTGATTCCATTGTTACATTCGTCTTGTCTCATAATTCGATCATTTTTTAGCTATGTGTATGACTATTAAATGACTTTGATCTACTATTCAAATCATCCTAACAAGTAATTCACCACAATCAAATAATTGTCACCAAAATAATTGTAAAAATTTCAATGCCACATTGTTATCAATTTTCGACTAAATTACGCATGTGATATCATTTAATCTTTTTTTTTGTCGAATGTTTCGTATGTTACTTTTGGAAGACGTCAACATATTACTTGTCTTATCTCTCAACTACGGACTTTGTTGAGAACAATTAAACTTATCAAAAGTAAAGAATTCCGGGTGAGAAATATATCATGAGTGAATGCAACCAAGTAAAAAAAGTCATTCTTGTGCAAGGAAGTTCATTTAAGAATAGATTAGGCGCAGCAATATGAATCTCTCTATGATATAAGGTCGTGAATATCATTGAAAAATACACAGTGGTTAAAAATGAACAATTTTTTACGCTATCTCTTCGAGGATATAATTATTGATAGTTGGCACAGTGCAACTATTTCAGAAAAGGCTTGGTAGTTTACCTAATAATTCATCGGAAAAGTAAACGTAAATATCTCTTACATAATGCAAGCAATTTCCATATGTTTTCAAAATATGATAGTAGGTTCTTTCAAGTTTTATTTCTTATAATTTGTTTTACAATGAATGTTCAAAATTGACGACACCGAACTACAACACATAAACGTATCATTTTTGACATATTAGAAAAAAAGAAGATATATGATGTCGTTTCACCATTGATTTTACATATTTCAATCAAATTCAAAGTCTGAAATTTCTCTGCAACTAACATCCCCAGTCTTCTGGTGAACCTTCGCTTAAACATAAATCGTTTTAAGTAACAAGAAGAGAAAAGATTCATTTGTTATCTCAACAGTTTTAAACGATTTATCTGACGTGTAAATGTATTTAGTCGTATCTTAAATTGCTTATCAAATAACGATTCATTTGATACAGAAGTGATTATCAATTTGGATGATATCAAATCTTATGGTGAATTTCTAGAGACATTATACTGCAGAGTTGCAACTTTGTTTTCTCTTGAAATTGTCTCTTTTTGATAGTTATCTTTTTTTTTCATCCACACTTTATATATCACTCTAATGGATATACTTCTTATTAGGTAACTATCTCTCTTCAAAACCATTAAAGTCAGAGGGTGAAACATAACAAAATAAAATAGTATTATTTACTGCTTTGAACTGTTTCCACGTACTACAATTAGAAGTCAATTTTGAAAGAAGAGAAGTCACGAACCATAATTTTTCGTATTAGTGAATAAATTGGAAGTGTTTATGCATGTTAATTTATAATCATTGTTCGTGGCATCATCACAACTTACAAAAATTAATTAAAGATTTTAAATTAAATTGTTTATATTTATAAAATTTTACAAAATTTTACAAAATTTCATACCTATTGTTATGCATTTCTCATAAAATTCAAGTTTGGCAACATATTTTTCAATTAGTCAATAATGTACATCTCTGATGGCACATATATATTGTTAATATATATAGAAGGTTACTGAACGATAAACATTAGAAATTCTATTTCCCAGACCGTGACAAATATCTGATATACTGAATGGAGACTGGGTTATGATGCCATCGTACGAAAAGATTACGAGACTGTAAGAGAGAAACATCTAGTCATGAATGAAGATAGAATGATCCCGCTCATGTCTATCATGAACTCATATTTCATCGATCGAAGGCTAGTGATGCATCTATAATTCGATAATTTAATACTTTATAAAAAAAAAACAAAGGAGAATTTTAATAGATGCAAAGTCTATAATAGGTATATATTTTTTTGACAAATCAATGAACTAATCTTTATTTTATAAGGAAACTAAATACCATTATATAATAACAAATAGAAAAAAGCAAGAAGTTTCTTTTATTCAATAATATTATTTTCATAATAATCCATTAAATAAAAAATATCTTTCTCTTTTTCATTTAAATTTTCAATCATATCAAAATTAATATTTGATAATCGATATTTATCAATAATTTCTTTATCAAATGATGTTATCTGATAATCAATTTTATTAATAATTGATTTAATTATATCATAACAAATTGAATTATGATCTTCATTTTCATAATAAAAATTTGATAAATTTTTATTTAATCCACACGATATATATCGTGCAATATGTGTCGTAATTTCTCGATGAATTAATGCATCATAATGCATACCATCTTTACAACGATGTTGAATACGTTTACGAACAAGATAATGAAGATCAATAACTTGAAAATTATATTTTTTTGCCAATTGAGATGAAAATGTATTGATATCCAATATTCGTATGCGGAGAAAATTTTTCTTTTCTGAACGTGTTTCATCTAAAACACCACGAGCATCTTTTGAAAATGGTGTCTAAGAAGAAAACAAAAACAAAAAGAAATACGAATAAAAATTTTGAAGAAACCTACTGCTGTAAGCCAAATAACAATTGTATGTGGCGGAATAATCGAACGTATTGAACGAAAACATTCTTCAAGTAATTGTGCATAATCTTTTTCACTATTTTTTTCATATTTTGTTATATCCCAAATAGCTTAAAATATAAAAAATATTTCTATTGAAAAACAAAAAATAATTTCTTTTTACCGGAATTAAGAAGAATAATATCTGGTATAATTGTCTTATTCTCTTCTATTTCACGTAGTTCATTTCTCATTTGTCCACTAAAACATCGTGTTAAGAAAACAAATTTTATTAAATGTGTATTTGTTAAATAACAACGTCTTTCATAATATGATGTATCATTTGTTTTTTTATCTCCAGCTAATAATTGATCATTTAATGTTGACATATCATAGTCATCTAATTTAGCTCGTAATTCATCATTTGTTAATAAACGATTTTGTCCTTGTACAAGTAAAATTATATCTTTATATATACTAAATAATAGAAATTTTTTTTTCAACAAGAAAAACAAAATTCGTTTTTATTAAATTATGTTACTAACGAACGCATGATTGAATCCCCACAAAGAAGAACATATTTATTTCGTAATAAAGAATAGAGTGTTTCACTATCGATTAAATCCATTGTAAATAAAAAGCAAAACGATACATATATATATAAGACTAAGATTTCACTTTTGTTGAAGAAAAATCATTTTTCCTATTTATACATATATGTATAGCTGAATTTTCTAGCCGTTCTTTTCGTGTTCGACGAATCAATATTCTAGTCGAAATATACAATTAAGAGAGATCACTACTTGTTTGAATTGAATGATTTTAGTAACGAAAAAATCTTGCAACATGAAAAATCACTTTTAAGATATGTTTTATAACCCCTATTTAGCCTTGACTAAATTGAAAAAGATTTCTATACATAAAATTCTAGATAGTAGAAGTTCATTATAATAGTGTTAGATTTTCTAATTCAATATTGGTATCCGTTAATGAAGAAGATGAATATGAATCGTTAAGTGATCATGCCTTCTCTTGTTGTTTGTGGTGTACAAGCAAGATATGTCGGTGAGTACATTGACGGCGGAAGGATCAACGTTGCTTAGTCTTCAAATCCAACCTTCAGTTTGAAATCATGTGTCAAACTATGAACATCATTCTACATATACAATGATGGACAATGTCGATGTTCAATAGTTATATCAGTTTCAAAGTTCTCCGAATGAACATCAAAATGCTTTCGCTCATTCTGAACAAATAGTTAATATGTCAGACTATATTGAAAATGAACAATTTGTACTGATACCAACTAAACTCTAGGTCACAATCGATTAGTAACAACTCAATTGCTCAATACCATCCACAGCATTATTTAGATCAAAGTTATTTTCACATACCTTCTTGTACTACCACTTCATGCCCGTACTCTTCTCCTCCTTATCTTCAGAACGCAACAATCAGTCGTCAGTGCTAATTGCTTCTCTCATTCCTCTTTTAACGCTGAATGAAATGAAAAATGGACATCATGATGTCGATGGTCCGATCGAAATCGAAAGAAATATGTCTATCCAGGACGATTATGAAGAGAACAGTTCAAATTGGTAAACAGTACGAGCAAATTCGAAAAAGAAACCTCATGTTCTTCAACAACAAAATTTTGTACTCCACTAATCTAATTCGATTATAAATAAAGCACAACGATTTATGATAACCTGTTACTCGTTCTTATGCTTTATCATCCATTTCAAGGATAATGTAAGAAATAAACTAGTCGTTGAATATTTCGTTAAAAATTCGAAAGATCAATTCGACAATTTTGATCTGAAACTAATGAGTTATCCTAGATCTTCAGTCAATTGAAAGCAAGGAGGATACGATAAAACGAAATTTTGTTGAAGAAAAACGTGTGAGGAATTCGCAGGTCTGGAGGTTAGATGCATCTTATACAAAACAAAAGATATTTCAATTAACAATAGAGATGAGAAAAAAAAGTACTGTATAAAAAAAGCCTTTCTAAACAAATTAAAATTAGTTTTGTTTAAATTCAAGAATTTCTCAATTATCAAGAATATGTTGTCCGGATATCGTAGGCTCTCTAATTGTTTCAATTAACATATGTTGAAGATGATTTAAATAACGATGAATATCAGTTGAATAATCAGCGCTTGATGATATATCATGCTGAATTATTGGTTCTGGAATAACTATTGCAGTGTAATTAGTCAGATTAATATTATTTAAACTTCTTAATTTTAATTCTTCGTAGAGGTCAAAAGCAAAATCATAAATATCCTTTACATAAAAACGAAACATATTTCAACATGATTTATATTTGACATTAAAGTACTTTTGATTGAGCAAAGATAAAATTTGTACATAAATTCTTTTTAATAAGTTCAACACTTGGTTTCGATGGTGTAAATGGATTATAAGTTTTAATTACAGGATAATAACTAATTAATTAGCAAATAGAAAATAGATAAATGATTTATGTGTCTAAAATTTAACTTACGGAAGACATTTAGGTATTGAATGATCTTCAAATGAAACTTCTATATAAGATACATAACGTGAAAGATTTGTTTGTTGTTCAACATCAAGTATATTCATAACACAATTCATATCTCCATTACATGTTAAATAGAGTACTTCAACAAAAAATCTTTCAGAATCTGTTTTAGCACTAAACATCGCGTCAAGAAATGGTAAACAACAAACAGAATTAGCTGCTCGATTAATATATGCAGGTAGTTTTTCATTACAAAGACGTTTAAGAAATTCATTTGCAAAATGATTGCAACTAAATCATTGAAAAAATAAAAATTTCAATTTCTTTAATAATAATTTTTACTTATTATATACAAGATGATAGGAACTACCAATAAATATTTTTCCTAATTCTTTCAAAACAGTACCAACTGTTTGTTTATTTATTTTTGTTCGTCCCATATCAAGTCCTTCTTGATAGATATAAGCAGCAGTTTTTGGTATAGTTGAAATAATACCAGTAAATTTAAATGGATGAGCAACAAATGAATGTTCTTTACCATAAACTTCAACAGCTGTATGATAAAGACCAAGACCAAACATTAAAGAAAAACGATTAACTCGTTCTGAAATTGAGTAAATATGAAGAATAACTAATTCGGAATCCATTGAATTCTATAGACTTCTTTTAATCTGTCCACTACTCAATTGAGAGTAAATATACATTACTATACAATTATAATAAACAGAAATATTACATTTGAATAAGAAAAAAATTCACTTAGTAACAAATAACAATACTAAATTTAAATAATACGATCAATTATGAGAGAAACTAAAAATCTATCTAGTTCCTAAAGTCTTTAATAGAACCAAAGATATCAATTAATAGAAGCGAAATATTTCTTCAGCGTAAATCAAATTCACACATATCTTTCATAGTTAATAATAACTGATATTCCAATGAAGATCTCTATTAAATAAACAGTTTTTTCTTCGAAATAGTATAATAGATGAAAGTCTTTGAAAAGGTCAATAGTAAATTCTTCTATTTCGTGCTTACTTTCAGATTTTTGTTTCAAAAGAGGTAAAGACAAACTAAGAAACAATTTTCGCAACAGGATCCAAAACGAAGCCAATGGATATCCGGCAGATATTTTTACAGTTATAGTACGATTCTCAAACGTTTATTTTATATCAAAAAAAACTATACTGTTGAGTTTATTCCATAGACAGCAACAACAAAAAACAGAGAAGGTGATTCAGGATTCGCTTGATGTCTTTCGACTTCTACAGTTCAATTAATTTTGCTGAGTTAACGTTTACTCGTTGCTGATGACGGTGGAATAGATAAATGATTTTTTCAATTACGATAAAACATGTTCACATTTTTTATAATTGATTTTCCTCTTCATGTATTCAGTTACTTCGTCAGATGATTCATCATGATCATCTAAGATATGGATGAATAGATTGAAATATTTTCTTCTGTGATTTGTTTAATGAAATGAAAAAATACTATTGAATAAAAGAACTTTGTTATTCTATTCAAATTTTATTTTTTTCTTTGATTGTATGAATTTATCTCTCGTCGAATTCTGATTTCGCTTACATTACATATATGTGATAATCTTCAAATTCTTTATTGAATTTCAAGTGTTTGTACTCTTGTCTTAACTTAAGTATCGTATGAACGAAAAGTATGATTATATCAACACTCTCTTACATACAATACACAATATACAACATAGTTTTTCATAATATACTGTTCAAAATTCATTGCAGCATTGAAATGAAATCTACTATTGAATACAGACTTTTTTTGTTTCTTTCTCTAAGGTTATTCTAATAAAAAGTTTCATATCGAATTTGAAATAAATTAAAAGGCTTTTTTCCTTCTTCTTGTACTTCGTTGTATTAAAATACACACACACAAAAACAAACAAGCAAAAATAAGAAATTTTGCAAAGACAAAAAAAGAAATTTCATACACATTGAATAATTTTAAATAACGAGCACATATTATTTAATTTATCTCCAAAGAAAAAAGAACAAAATGTTCATAATATTCAAACAAGAAAAAAACACAATTTTACAAAATTAACTAATAATACAATCTTTTTTCCTTCGTCCACTATTTGATTTGTTATCTTTTTTATTAAATATTGATGGTTTTTTCATAAGTGCTGGATTAATTGTATTTCTACCTTGTTCACATTCATCAACATAAGTAATTTTAGTTCCGTAATTAATTGGTTTTTTAATTCGGTTTCCATGAATATCATATTGGCGATAAATTGCATCTAAATCATCGTCACTTTCTGAATCCGAAGATGACGACGACGATGATGATGATGATGATAAATAATATTTTTTTGATCGATTATTTATTACTGATGAACGTTCAGTATGTTTCTCTTTTTCATCATCAACAAAACGAACATGATGTTGTTTGGTAAAACGTGCTGAACCATTTAATGAACGTGAACGTGGAAATTGTGCAGTTGTTGCTGTGGACGTTGTTGAAAAAGCAACTGATTTGGGTCGTGATATTGGATACATAATTTCATTTGAATCAAAATGTTTTGTACGATTTTTTGGTACTGATGAATCAATTAAAGTATCTTGAGATATAATTGAATGATTTACTTTATTTGAATTTATTCGAGATGTTTTATTATTACTTAAATCTGGTAATGATGCACGTGATGATTTTGATGTTGAACAACGTGCTATTTCAAGTGTTGCACCATGACGATCAAGTTGTTCAAGATTTAAATCGTTATAAAATTGTATTGGTTCACGTGAACGACTTTTTGTTATAAAAATTTTATTTTGATGGCGATTTTTTAATATTGATTCAGGTGATGATTGTAATTGTAAAAATACTTGTGGTTTATCTTTCTCATAATTTAAACTATAAAAATTCAGAAAAAAAAAACAAATTTTAGAAACAAATATTTTCTTCTTTACTTTGTTTGATATTGTTGACGGTTATTTTTAGATTTTCGTGTACCTGTACCATCAGATACATAACCATTATGAAAATCACGCCTATATTTACTAATATTAACACCATCAGATACATAACCACCTTGTTCTTTTGATCGACTAGATATTGTACGAACATTTGGCTGCTGTTGTTGTTGTTGATGAAATGTTTTCGGCCGTGGAGGAAGAATTTTAACATGTTGATTTGTTTGTTTATATGTAATTGGTATTAAATCGGGACTTTTATCAAATTTTTCTTGTTGAATAAGTTTTTTATGATTAAAACGATTATTACGTTGTAATGCACATTCATTTGAACAAAAAAGTGCACCATATCGAGGAAAAAAAGCACGATTAAGTAATGGTATACGACATGTATAACAATAAAAGCATTCATCAGTTGCATGCCAATGTTGAGATTCATGTGCCATTTGTGCTTGATCAGTTTCAATACGTTCTCCACATGTATCACAATATTCAGCATACATTGTTTCAAAACAATTTAAACAAAATGGTTGATTTTGTCGCATAACATAACGTTCTCCACCCAAACGTTTTTTACAATTTGAACAACAAAAATGATCCATATGCCAACTATAACCTTCAGCTTCGGTACATTCATCACTGAAGATAATCTAACGTAGATGGAAATAGAAAAAAAAGAACAATTAGTTTACGTCGTTCGACAGTAGTCAATCTGATACAACAAGACTATTACCATCATCATCATCATCATCGACATCAACAAACGTCGACGATCTATTACTTAACTATTATCACTGTGTTCGCAATACTCCACAGAGACAAACAAATCGTCTAGTCCGACTCATAAACATACATACTCAACAAATACATATACATGTACGTCTGGCATGTCAATAATACAAATACTTAAAACTTGTCATCACTGTATACCTTATGTGAACATGATAATAGTCTTGTATTCATATGTATGTATTGTCGAAAAATAAGACAGAAGAAAAAAACGGCAACTACTAATAGTATTTCTTTGTTTTATACATGCAAATGCCTACCTACATTGTTATCTATGATGATTATATAATCAATTATAGTTTCTTTTTTTTGCACGACAACTGTTCTCTCCTCTTATTCTCATTGATCAATCATCTATCCAGGTTTTTTTTTCTATTTAACAATTTGTCTAATTCATTCTACATACTTCATCACATGCTGTACATCGTGGTTTATATAATTCAGCATGATGTCGACCACAATAAAGTAGACCATCTTTATGAAAATAAATTAAATTAACAAGAAATTCTTTGCATTGTTTACAAGTAAAACATTGTGGATGCCATAGACCATTTCGACCAGCTCGTTCAGCATAAATACATATTGAACCTGAATCAATTAACTTTTGACACTAAAATGAAATAAAAACTGAATATCAATCATATTCACATATATATATTTATAATTCTTATTTATAATATTAAACATCTGTTTGTGTCTTGTCTTATATTTATTTATCATCATCATCTCGATTGTGAATATCTGTTTTTGATTTCACACTGAGTGCCATCGATCTAATATACAGCAAATGTCATACACACTTACTGTTCACTCTAATCAATGAACTTTGCATTAAAATAAAAAGAAAACGAAGAACTTCTTTTTTATTTTGTGATATAATTGAACACAATTAACTAGCTGATCAGTTGATATTGATTTTCTTACATCATGCTTCATCGCTTTTTTTACACGCCTGAAAGCTTCAATTTCATCAGTTAGTTTTGTCCTCAGATGTCAAATTTCGAAAAATGATACATGTTCTCTTAAGTTCTGTCGTCTATTTTTATTCTCGTTTCGTAATACATATTTGTACATGTATATATGTATTAATCTTTCCTCGAGGTGATATAGATGTACAAGCAAAAAAAAAAAAAAAAAAAAAAGAAATAACATATTCTTCAATTTACCCCACGACATGGCACAGGAGATTGTGTCAATGGTAATTGTTTAGCAATACCACGACCGAATGCATTATGTCGCTGTTGTTCATTAAATGTTCGCAATTCATTTTTTTCATCTTCACTCAATGAACGACAATATTTCACATCGGAATCTTGTGGTGGTATTTGTATTTCAAGCATTTTCTATTCGAAAATTCATAAGAAAAATATTTTTTTCAATAGAATAACTTACTGTTCGATATTTTTCACCAATTGAATTAAGAAATGGTACTTTATCTTCTGGAAAACATTTAAAAAATTGTCGAACCTTAATAAAATAAAGATGAGGTTTTTTTTCTTTAGTACAATTATATATATATATATACATACCTGTTCCGCTTTAAGACCTGATGGACACCATGCATATTCTTCAAGAGCACAACCAGAATCATCATCACTAGTTGATGAACGAGAATGTTGTTGTTGTTGTTGTTGAGGAATCATTCTATTAGTTGTTAAATATTTTTTCGATGAGATCAACTCAGTATCGGCACACACTCTAGATAGAAGAGTAAATGAATGAATACAAAAAATATCTTAAGCAATTCATCATGTCTATGATTGTGTATGTGTCCCGTCCATTCTATCGAATAAGAAAAAAAAAGGAAAGGGGAGGGAAGATAAATCTCTGTCATTTTTCATAAAACCTAAGAGCGAAAATGATGTATATACTACTGAATTATCAAGATAACATTTCGAACTTTTGAAAAATACAAAAAAAAAAGGAAGGATGAAATAACAATTGTTACATTGAAAAAGTATTTGTAAAATGCCAACATAAAACAAACGATTTACCCTGTAATATAACTGACAAGTTTCAAGATCACTTTAATAGTCATATCTTTTCTCTTCTTAATATGAACAGTAAAGAAACGAAAAGAAGAAAAACTGACAGTTATTTATGGAGTGGGAAAAAAACAGCAAATGAAATAAGATAATTGGATTAGCGGGGTGAATCTACCTTGGGCGTGAACAGATAAACATTGTTCAAATAGCTTGCGTACATGAAAAATGGTTTACAATCATCAATGTTAAGTGCATATACGAGAAAAGCTAATCAAGCGGAAATATGCAAGCAGCTTTCATTTTTTTTTTCGTGTTTATATTTGACAAATTTCTAGCTACTCATACATGTATATATACGTGTACTATAACTCAAAAGTTATGATGCAATAAATGAGAAGACGAACAGATGGTCTCTCATCGAAGAGACAAGTTTGATATAAATAATAGAAATATTAAAAAACAAAACAGAACGAACAAATTGGGTAAGTTTCTATGATGATGCACTGAGCTTTGGAAAATGATGGGAGCCTTTTTTTTTAGTTGCAGGCAATAAATGAGAGTACTGTACGATTATTGGAAGAAAGAGAGAAAGAGAGAGAGAGAGAGAGAGAGAGAGAGAAAGAGGGAGGGAGAGAAAGAAATGAACGGCAGCAGCGATAGAAAGAAAGGCACCTAATTAACGATAATAGCACAAGATTGTTACTACGTATGCATATGATTGCATGCATGTTCAGCTTGAAACCGTATATATTAACAAGAATGCACTTGTTCTTATGTTCTTTTTTTCTGTTATCAAATGCAATTAGAATATTTCAAAAAAAAATTTACCTTTATTTATTATTGTCATACTGTAAATATATTGAATTTTCTTTGTTTAATAGATGTTCGGTTTCTTTTTTCGAAATCCGTTAATAGAAAATTATGATATAGATGGAGAATAGAGAAAAGGAAATATCAAACTAAGAAACGAACTGGACGAATGTATGAACAGAGACACAATAATGATGTTCGTTCAACGACGACTGTTCTGAACGTTAGAAGAAAAAGCAATATTATATGACGCGATGATTTGCCTGCTATAGCTACTATACAAACAAAAAAAACGAAGAGTTAGGTTGTTCTCGTTCGTTTCGTTCTTCTTTTTTTTTCGTGTTCTTCTTTCGCACTTGCCTTCTTTCAACTGTATCGAGTCGCGACAAATATGTAAAATTTTCGCCTTCGTTCATCAATTGTATATGCACGAGCGAAATAAAAAAGAAAAAAAAAACCGAGAGAACGTGGGCAAAAGGAATGAAATGAATCGAGAAAGATTGTTCAATGAGTCTTTTTTTTTGATTTGTGTAAACATCTGCCGAAAGGCGTGCTATATATATATGCTGTGACAATCATGACACTTTGACATATCTCTTTCTCTCATCTACTTTAAATGAGTCTTACTCGTTTTTGTCAATCGCATACATTCTCGCCTCTGTCCATTCTATTAATTAGTTCTGCTGAATCAAACATGAAAATGTGTGACGACACTATTTTTCTATGTTATCTTCATAGAAGACAAAGAATAGCATTTAACTTTTACACGTATATATATATTCTTTACTCAGAATATACTACAGTGGATTAAGAGGTGAATAGCATGCTAGTATATACATATAGACGGATGTCAATAAGATGCTTTGCTTATATAGAGATATATATAGAGTGTGGGTATGAATTTGCATATAGAATCAGCTTGATTTTATTGATTCTTTTTTTTGTTGTTGTCTTGTTCTTGAATGTCGGTATGTGAAGAAGTCTTTTTGAAGAAGAATATCACTTTGTAGTTCATTGCTTGAAATAGATACGAAACATTGTTGATATTTTAATGGATAATTTTGAAGTTGATATATTGTATTTATTTTTAATGAATACATTCAAACGTTTGATTTGACGATCATTTTTTTGTGATTGCAAAGAAAACTTATATGAATTATTCTTTGCATAAGCTTTGATGTACTTTTATGCCTTAGAGACAGATGGTTATCAATAATATGCTTTGATTATCGAGAGTATTTACCAGTGTATTGATCATTAAACCATCTGTAGTTATAATTGTTACCTTGATAGTTATTGTTGATTTACAATATATATCCATATATAACAGAAGTAGATGCATAGAAATATTCTTAGAAGGATTCAAAGCAGAAAAAATAAGATTAACTAAATAAATAGACATGTGCAATCATCATGACCGATCAATTCATTAAAGGCAGATAAACATATTGTGTTAGAGACATACTTGACCGATGGATGATTCTACAATAACAGAAATAATTTATCATAATCAATGTGTTATAAAATAGAAACGATAATAGAATGTTTATTAATGTGGTAATATTTCTTATGAAATCATTATGAAATATTCTTCATGAAAAATCAATGATTCTATGTTGAATTATTATTTATATTGGCTTCGTTGATTGAATTCTTTATGATGACATAGTGTAGACAATAAAATGTTAATTGCAATAATATGTATCTGATAAGCAAAGATACATAGAACCTACTGGGCAAATTTTTAGTATAAAATAGTATAACTACTCCAACGAATTTTTACAAGTCTAGAAGTATAGTGTTGACCTGAGAATATTTTCAGAATTTTTAGTTCAAAATCCCTGAAAGCTACAGATATTTGGAAGTAAATATACTAATTAAAGTTTCAAGTAATTACTCAATTAAGAAGACTCTTCAATTACGTTTGACATATTGTTGTTTCAAGGAGGTCGTTTATTGCGGGGACGAGTTTAGTAATTGTACAGAATAGTATTTTGCTCAATCTTCTGTTTCTATTGAAACCTATCAATTTCAAATTGGACGACAGTTTTTAATGGTTCACTTTTGTACAGCTATGTTTGATTTACAAAGCGTAGTATTGACTTTTGTATTTTTAAAGGCAGTTTATAGAAGAGCACTTGTTTTTACCAATGACAATTTTCATCGAAACTAGCTCACATAGATGAAATTTCGCTTATAATGTTATAGCTTTGGTGAACAGAATGATTCTGTCTTTTTTTCTGATCGAAAAAATTTTTTTAATTTTCTTTTTAAGAAAAATCAACAAAAGGCAAAACAATATCACAAAACAACATCTTCGATTTCTTCAGTTTCTTCTTCTTCTTGATTACATATTGTTTCATTTGTTGATGAAGATTGTTCTTGTTGTTGATAATTAGTTTGAAGTTTTGATTCATTTCGATGTAATATTTCTCTTAATGCCATTGTTGCATAAGAAGATTTTGGTAATGAAAATGCAAGAATTAGTCCCATGTACTTATTTAATTCTGATTTTATATCTACGAAAAGAAAACAAATTAAATAAAAAAAAAAAAAAAGAAGTTATTCTTTACTAGTATCATGATTCATTAATCGATCATAATCACTTTGCAAAGGATCATCATTCATATTATCATAATAAACAATACGATAATCAACTTGACCAGGACGTACAATAAATTGTCTATAATTTCCAGGTAAACTATAATCTTTAACTTGATATTTCATTTGATCAATATTAATTCCATCTTCATTTAATAAATCTTTATACCATGAATGTATATCATTTAATGGATATTTAATATCATAACCAGGTAATGGTAAAACAACTTGTTCAATTTTAATATTATTTCGATTATTTTCTGTAACATAGAAAACATTCGTATCATTAATAATATCATTTATATAAAGATCTCCAATAAGTATATCAGTACCATATGTTAATAAACGTTTGGAAACAATTTTATTCCATATCATTGATTGATATGCATGTAAATAAAGTAAACGTGTATTACGTGGTATTGATGAAAGTGCTCCAATTAAATTCGTTTGACTATGTTTTTCTAAACCACGAAGAAGATCAACTTCAATTGAACGACGATATGGTAATGTACCATCAAGTATTGTTTTAGTATCATGTGTTTTATTCCATTGATTTAATAAATTACGAAGCCATTCTTGTGTTATTGTTTCATCATATGCTAAAATAGCATTTATTGCTTGAGACCAATCATGTTGAAGTAAATATCTTTAAGGAAAAAGAGAATGATCAAAGAACAAATAAATGAATTAAAAGAAAATAATTTACTTTCCAACTGTTTGTGTTGCTAATGTACGTGAACCAAATCGTTGTAAACCAAAATAATTAATAAATCCTTTTTCTATCCAATTATTAACATAAATTGAAATATTTTCATTTGATACAATTGAAATATTTCTAATTAAAAATAATATATAAAGTCTCTTTTTATTTATTTATAATTCGAAATTACCGAATAAATATTTCAAAACGATTTCCTTGTAATTGTCCAAGACGTAATGGAGTTTGACATAATTGAAAATTTCCTACTTTTACTGATGGTAAACGTTGATTTATATTCTTAAACTTATTTGGTAATACTCTAAAACGAAAGCAAAAAAATTTATTGAGCCGGATATAGATATTTTTTTGTTTTTGTTGTAAATAAAATTACTTATGAATTGTTACTTCTTGACATGTTTTACCACGCTTGTCTTTTATACCAGCATATTGAAATAATGAGGTATTCATACTAAAGAAAAGAAAAACACCATTTCTAAGTGTATCTATCATTCCAGAGTTAAGTAGCTATGATTTAATATAGTGGTTTTTTCAACAAAAGCGAAAACTTTTAATTTATTAAGCATCGAATGATGGAAAAGTGAACAACAATAAGTAAATGTACGTTGACTTTTTCTGACAGTAGCCAAGAAATAGTTAAAATATCGATACTTCACGTGTTCATGTACACAAAGGGTAACAGGTATTGATGAAAAAAATTCGCGTATCGAGCCGACCAAGTCCGGCTCCACAAAAACGTGGATCTTCAGCTTCTTAATGTCCTTTCTTATCTATTGGAACCATTCTCATTATCTAAGAATTAGTGTGTCTTTCATGAATAAGACTCTTATTTACGAATTATTTTGAAATGGAAAAATTCAGAATCCGATTTCATTCGGATCTCATGACAGTCGTGGTGTATTAAATAGGATTTTTTTTGTCTAATTAGCATCTCCACATTTCACTCATTACTAGCCAAAATGAATGTCATTAGATTCATATAAAATAGAGACGTATTAAAGACTAGCGATTACTACACGATTATGGATTCGAGAAGTTTTCAAGATTTCTACTATATCACAAAATGAAAACAACGACAAAAGGTTTATGGATAGTACGAGAGAAAAGAGAAATTAAATAGAATATTCTACAATTAATGATCTATTACATATCGTATATTTATTTTTAGCAGATTCTACTCGAATGAAATGTTTAAAAAAAAAAGCAACAAATCTTCTTTACTTTAGAAGTGCTGCTATTGATTGAATAGCATCCATTGTATCTCGATTTTCTTTATAAAGAACAAATTTTAAGTATGGTTTTATTTTATCTGGCCATTGTTCCGTTGAACGACGTGTTTGATTAGCAATAGCTGAGAAAAGAAAGCAAAAACAAAGCATCAATATTTAAGTATTGAATAATATCACTCACTCACGTTGATATGTTACTTGAATAGAACCATTAATTAATTCACTTTTGAGATTAATATCAATTGAACGAACAAAATGATGAATTGATGTACGTTGTTCTTTTGTTAAATCATCTGAAAAAAAAAGAAAAGAAAACTTTTTCTTCGATTTGTCTTATTTTTCTGTCTTACCAGTAGGAATTGAAATTAAATCTTTATCATGTGTTTTTGATAAAGTTTTTAAACGTTCAATAATATCTTCACTAATTGGAACATTCTAAATGATATTTAAATAGAAAATTTATATGAAACTAATGTTTTGTTTTTGTTCTTTTTGTTTTTTATAATATTAACTGTTAATGAACTTGATTTCTTTTGATCAAAATCTGGACATGATAAATCAGTTAAATGAATAATTGAACCGTCAAATGAAATTTCATTGACAAGAAAATCTGAATAACTATTTATTATAAAATATAGAAATAAGTATTTCTAGAAAAAATCATACCGATATTTAATTATACCATCAAAACCGTCATGATTCGATAAAAATTGAGTTATGCCAACAGATACTTCAGGATTGTAGTCTGGTGAAGGATCTAAATTGGGAAAATTTATTGACTGATTCAATGCGAAAGCAATCTTAGAGATCTGCACCGATTTTTCCATCTTCATGATATTTGAAAAAAATAATTATTTATTTCCATATGTAGTTTCAGAGCTTCTGAGCCATGCTGAATAGCTAAGCGAAAATAGTATCTTTTGAACTCGAGTCTTTCTTTTTATTTCGGTGTACTTTAAAAATTCGGTCCATTTCTACATGTGAAATGTTTTTCATTCGATTGCTCTCTTTAACTTTCTACAGAAATAATTTGGATTAAATTTACATTGAGACTTTTGCAATAGATCTTCTGAAAAAATAGTCAGATTTCAGAGATTCACTATTTATTGACCACTCGGCATATTTAATTTTCAGAATGATAATGAATTTCTTTTTATTATTGATAGAACGTACAAAATGATTTGATGAATTGAATTGTTCAAAGTCTATGACAAATATTTCAATGACAATTATGATTTCCAATATCTCAATAAAATATAAGTTTTTGTTAAAGTTCACCTGAAATTATATTTGAAGCTTAATTTAAAAAAAAAATAGACTTTTACGTGTGACGAGTTCTATTCATCATGACAGATGCATCAAAGTAGCAATTTATTTACATTCTGTCAAATATGTCACATATCCAGTATAGAAGAAAAAACAAAAACCAGAAGTGCTATCATTCAAATAGTCATTATAATAACAAGGTTATTAACGTAAAATTCTCGATTCAATGGATGATGGCACAAACTAACTTGATAATTTACAGTTTTCAATATTGATGCGGAAGAAGAATGTTCTACTCATCTCATAAGAACTAACGAGGGAAGTTTCCCCACCGATTAATTGCTTTTTAGCCGGAAGCTTGAGCATCATGTAGACCGTAATGGATTATGAATACTCCGGGAAGAGTTCGAATTTATAATTTATTACAGTCAATATATTGCATTTTTATGTTCTTTTTCCAATACAATGCCGTAGTCCCACTCAGGAACACCAGAAAAAACTGATATTCGAATTTCAACTTGAGATGTTGCATAGAAACAAGCCTTTATGAAAATAGTTTATTAGGAAATTTTCAGATATTTTTGTTGTTCCTATACCAATATACAATCATGGTATAAGTGCATCTTTTACGTCACTCATTAACACTTATAGATTCGAAGTTCTTTATTTTAAGACAAGAACAGATCAAATTGTCTAATACTTTCATGATTAACTATTCTCGCTTATGCACGATAGTACGGTATTATATTGAAAAAATAAAGTAAAAAGGATATCGGTAGCAATAAGCTATGAAGCCAAACTCTTTTCTTTTTTTAAATAAAAATCCGTAATATAAAAGTCTCATCAAATGAATTCATATTAAAGTAAAATTTATGAAAACGAATTAAATACTCTATTGACATATTCTTACCTGGTCGCATTCGTTTTCGAACTGGTTCATTAATATTTTCCATTGATGTTTTTTCATTTGAATCCATCTAGAAATCTATGACTTAAACGTTTGTTCATTTTCTTTCTACCATTATCTTATATATCAAAAGAAAAACAATTAAGAATCGTTTGACAAATCAATATAAGTAAAAGAAAAGAAAAGAAAAGAACGAAACACAAACTAGGTTCAAACTAATTGATAACGTACAGTTTGTACTAATAAAAATAAACAAAAGAATTACGATAATCATTTTATTTTATTTTTCTATTATTTTATTCTGTATGTGTTGAATGACAATCATGAACTAACGAACAAATATTATTCAATGCTGGATCAGTACTTGTACTGTCTTTTCGCTGAAGACGATTTCCATCGATGTGTGTTGTTTTAATTTTTGTTCCACTACTATTATAAAAAATTTCACTTTTTGTTCGTGCAACTGGTCTTGTATCTTGTTCGACAAGAAAATCATTTAATGCATCTTGTGGTGTTCGATCAGGTCGACAATTCTAAACGAGAAAAAAACAATAGTTTATTTAAAAAACAATTTTCTCACTCCATTTTTTTTGTCTCTAACCTTTGGTTTATTACGATGTGTATTAACAGCTTCGACTGGTAATGGTATACATTCCATTAAACAACCATAAGCCACTGGTGTTAGTTTAATAACTGTATGTAGTGGTACTTTCGTATATGGAAGTTCATCTAGAATAACATAGATTGAATGATGTTATTCTTTTAGAATAAAAAGGAAAATAATATTTTCAATATACCAGCATCCTTATTAAGAAAATAGCCAAGTATACAACGTGCAACAGCTTGATGACAAACAACAAGAACATTTTCAGCTCGTTCTAATTCCATTATAACTGGTTCAAGACGTGCGACAAGATCTTGATAAGACTAAAAAAATAAAGCATTTTAATATCGACTTTCTCTTGAGTTTATGTTCTTATACTTCTCCTCCTGGATAACGATAATAAAATTTCGATTGATCACGAGCAACAAGTTCTTCAGGATAACGTTCAGCTATTTCCATATATGTTAAACCTTCACATATACCCTATATAAAATTATAAATAATCAAAATTATCTATGAAATAAATCATAAGTAGTTTGTTTTTACAGCATTTATCTCATTTAATGCTTTCCATTGTTCTTTAGGAGCATTGATTTTAGCTGCTGTTTGAACAGATCGTTGCATTTGACTTGTCCAAACAATTAAATCCGGAATATTTTCTTTTGTTTTTTAATGAAAGATAATTCGATAAAATTTTGAAAAAAAAACCTTTGTTTTTTATTACTTACCATGAGCCATATATTCTGATAATGCTTCTGCATACTAAAATCAAATAAAAATTTTTAATTATTCTGAATATGAAGAAATTCATATATAACAATCGACGAATGTTTTGTATTCGTATGAGAATATTTTATCTTATCAATCAAGTCATTGGAAACACTACTTAGTTTTTCTGTGAAGATTTTCAAAACGAAAGCCTATCTCAAGAAAAAATGTATCAGAAGAAAAAGCAACATCTTTCGATTGATGCTAGAGTCCTACATCAAAATTAATGTCATAGGTCGACGAAAAAAAAATGATCTCGTTTTTTCTTTTATGCTATGGAAACTGCTAAGACATTCATATTTGTTACATTTCAGTCCCTCTAGTCCTTTTATAATGTAGGTCGAGATAAAGATGTGGGTGTTGCTGAAGCGAGTGTGCTAAATGGTCCTAAAGGAACTAAAGGGTACTACAGAGACTAAAGAGTACTAAAGGGATCTAAAATAATTTAAGAAACTAAAGGGTGCTAAAGGAACTAAAGGAACAACTTGGAGAATCTAAAAATAAAACGGAATAAATTATATTTTTCGTGGAGCCTTGAATTGATATAAAGCTTATGTTCTTTTCATAAATTTTTGTTTTTTTCTGAATCTTCAAAATCAGTTAGCCAACAACTAATCCAAAACAGTACGAAAATATTAGATTTTAAGACTAATATGTTGAATGTTCATTGTTTTGAATTTTAAGAAAGTCTATGGAGCAATACTCATTACTTGATTGATAAAGTAAAGTGTTTTCTCTCTATCGAATACTTTCATTCAATGATTACAAAAATATTCATACCAATTTTCCATTTGCTGATAATGGTGGATCACCACCAAGACGATATTCTTGATTCAATGATGATTCTCCATGCTAAAATTTCAAAATTAGAAAAATGATTATTTTTCATTTTTTTTTAATAAAAATTTACTCGTGTTAAATAAATTGTTCTTGGTAAAATATGAATATTCATTAAAAAATACACAACACGACTTTGAATATGACCTTAACAAAAAAGTGTATAAAATAAGTATTAACTATAGGTAGTTCTTTTTTTGTGAATCAATTACCGCCTATTTTATTCACAAGAAAACGTTCACCACAATTAAATATTTTAATAAACGAATAATGTCTTTCTGATACATCATCAATTGTTTCATAACGTTTTTCATATTGTTGAATACGTGAAAGAAAATCCGAAACAGCGTCTGATTGTGGAACATCTTTATAATCAGGACTTTTTAATTTTACTTCCTATATTAAAAATTTTAAAAAATTTGTTTAATTTTTTGGTTTTTGTTATCTTTCATAAAACGAGCATACGCGAATATTCGATTCAATGATGTCAGATGAATCACATATTGATTCAACAAAAAACACACGGAAACAAAATGTTTGCGTACAATATTCGTAAATACTTTGACGACGTCCACATGTTGTATTTGTTGCATCAAATATAGCTACTTCACCATCATGGGCTAGATAATTGCACATATCTTCAAGAGCTTGTTGGGCACATTGACTAGAAATTTTAATTTTTCTTTTTTTTTTTAAGAAAATATATATCAATACTTTCGAACAGCTACTGCGTCAACATTATCGGGATTAAAAAAATCTTTGTCGGCATAGAAATTAACAGCATCACGACGATATTCACCAACATTAAACACTAAAACAATAGAATCCATTAAGATGACATTTATGAGGAAAAATTCCGAACTGTTTTATCGCTATTCGATTGAGACTATTGCCATTCGATCGATCATAATAAATAATAAAAAAGTCTGTTTTAATTTGATTTGTCCAGTCTTTACTTGACGAGTTATGAGCGCTTGACTCAATTTTTGCACTATGAGCATGAAGTCGTTGAGAATCTGGATAATCAAATTTCGAGCTGAAACTTTGTCCAATGATTGATCTTATAATCATTAGGAACACCTGCAAAGTTGAGCTAGAACGAACCTTTCCTTGCTAAGATATTTACATTTGAAAGAAATATCTGTTTTGAGTTGTGTTTCAAAAGAAGAACGCTTTTAGTAACTATAAAACTGAAGGGGAAACAAACTGATTTCAGATGATTACTATCGCTGGAAATGAGTTTTATCTGTTCACTGCTAATCAATAGGAATTATCAAAAATGCTTAGAAATGAATGAAAATCATTCCATATCAAGAGCAACTACTAAGAATATTAGCAATTATTGCAAGTCAAGAAAATCAATTAAAAATATTAGGAATCAATAGAAGCTAGGCCTTTACTTGTAATCTTATTACTGGTGATTTTCTATTATTTAGAGTGATTTCCATTAATTTCTAATGGATTCTGATGGTTTTCGACAACTATTAACCAATTCAAGTCATACGTTGTATCCTTAAGGCGTTATAATGATTTCTAATATAGAAACCAGTTTACTCTTCCTTGATAAGACCTATTTATAGACAACATTTTAACTCGAAATTTGATCATCCAGGTTCTCAACGATTCTATGCTCAAAAGGCGAAAAAATTGAGTAAAATGTTCGTAACTCGATAAGTGAAGACCGGAAGAGGAAATCAAAACAGACTTTTTTTTTATTACTCATTATGACAGATCGAATAGCAATAGTCTATAGTCATAAGCAATCGAACAGTTGAGAATATTTTCTTATTACTGGCATAAACAGTGGTTGGGCACGAAGATCTCTAAAATGATTACGTAATATTCGAACAGCGTATATCTGTTTGAATATTACGTAGTTACGTTAGGAACCGTCATCTAATCACTGTTTTCATCACTAATAATATTTTGTAAGAGAAATATATATGATCTTCTAAAAAGGAACTTTTTACAAAATGGCAAGAAGACATATGTGCTTAATTTATAGACTAATAGTCTTGACTAGACATATGATGATATCATTCGGTGCGACTTTGTGTTCTTGTTATGACCTTATATATAATCGAATGACTCTTGCATAAATAAGAAGTATATCATAACTAATATTGACGTTTATGTTTCTGTAACCTTTGTTTTCTTATTCAGTCCGTTCTATTTTTTGATGTTAATACTAAAATGGTTTCAAGTTATACCGTTCAGCAAAGAGTAAAGTTTCATAGTAAATTATTTTCCTTTTTCTAATTAATGTAACTCTATGACAACCAAGCAAGAAGTTCAACGAAAGACTATTTTTGTTAAAGATTTTTTGCGTTTATGTGTAATTGAATCTTTCACCCACTACTGACAGATAAAGACATACTTAATAAAAATAATAATTAATAATACGTCATGAATTTGAAAGAAAATTTCTTTATATAGTTCCTTTACTTTGAATAAAGGAAATATTCAAAAGAAAATGAATATCTATGTAATAACGGTTAATATATTATGCTAAGAATAACAATAGATTATTATTGAAACTTGAATTATTACAAACCTTAATTATCATGACATATGAAGGTTTCTATGGCCTAGATTTTTTCTTTAATGAAATTCGATATCATTTTATACGAACTATAAGTTATATGATTGTAAGGATTTTGTGTTATTATCTATGTCATAGAATAACATATTTACATCATAAAAAAAGACACAGAACAATAAAACGGAAAGGCTCTAATGACCTTTATTTGCATAGAAAAAGATATGTAGTTAATTGATGGTTTTGTCAAAATGAATTCCTCTCATTTTCTTTCTTTTACGTGTCAAATATAATAAATATTCATTTATTCATACAATAAATTATTTAACTTTCTTGCTTTTTTGAATAACATCATTAACAGTCTAAAGTACACTATCGACTAAATTGTATATATCCATGCTTCAAACGCATACTTCAAAACGTCGATAGACATTACAAAAAAATTAGTTTTTATGCATTAGTAAAATTTAAAATACTATTTCTACCTTTTGTTTTGATTCCAATCCATTGTAAATAACGTGCCAATTTTTTTGAAATGTATGTCTATAATTATAAGAAAAAATAAAAGAGGATTAAAAAATCTTATTAATTTTCCATTTTTTATTCTAAAAATATCTTACTTTGCCTCGTGCTGGTAATCCACACATAGCCTTAAACATGAATGGAATGAACAATTCGTAATAGAAAAAAGAAAAGCATGTTTACATACAATAACAGTTGGTGTTCGAACTAATCGATCGCGACATGCTAAAAAGTTTAAGAAAAAAAAAATTATTTATTGTTTTTTTTTAATAATAAAATGCCATCCATTTTCTATTTTTTTACAATTTACTGGAATGTACTTTACTTGTTACTAACAGACAATAGGATTATATTACTACGCAAACAAATACGACACTTCGAACAGTACGAACAAAAGCGACATATATGACATCAATAATAGATTTACTTTTTCTTGTGTTTTATTATTGCTCACCTTGACTTATACGTCTGGCCGATAATGGATTACGCTGATAAATGTATGAACGATTTCTTCGCCATGCATGTATATCATGTTTAGTTGTCTGCTCTTGGGAAGTCATTGTGTCCTGTTGAGGTTCTTCGTCAAAAACATTATTATTTTGTTCTTCTGCCTTTTCAATAGGTTCTTGTTGATTTGACATTACTAAGCTTTGATTTATAAGATAGAGAAGCAGGCAAAAGGAATTGACAGATGTTTTGCTCTCATATACGGACAATCAGAGTTATATTGGATGAATTTCTTTTTTTATGACGATGTACACAATCACTCAGCAACAATAACGATGCATCAATTAGAAAAAAATGATTGCCGTTTTATTCTTCTCGTTTTTCTCTCTCGTTCTTCTTCGGTTTTTTTTTCTTTTCACAATTATACGTCGATATTTTTATATACTAAAAACAAAATAAAACTTCAAAAACAATATTTTTCTTGTTATTTTCTTGACATTAAGGTATATATATAAATATATCACATGATGTTTGAAGATTAGTATCTTGTGAAAAAACATGGAATAATAAAAATATCTCGCAAAAATTATCTATAGTTCTTCGCAAGACTACCAACATTTACTCATACGATCGACGCTTTGTTTTCTCTTTCTTTATCCTTGCGAAAGAACGAAGAAATAGTATATAATTTTTGTAGGAAGTAATCATAAAGCTCTTTGTTGTTACTTCTTTAGATCCATTTGTCAAGCATTATTCATTGTATCTATTTTCATTTTATTTTTATCATTAGGTAATGATGTTTGGCGTCACAAAGAAAGAAAAACAAACCTAGCTTGAAAAAATATATTCAGAAAAACCTGGGTTATATATACCCGTATGAATAACTACCAACAGTTAGTTTTTATACCACAAAAATAGATAAAAATTTATATATGTGAGCAAGTTTATGTTACTATTGATATAATTAATATGTTCGTTTCGGTTTTTATGTATTGATTTCTTCTATTTTTTGTTTTTTGTATTTGTATTTCTTATTTTCTTTTCCGCTCTGTTAATTATGTTCTACAGTACTGTCACTCAATGAAGATATTGTATTAATATATACTCATTAACAAAAATAATATTAGAAAAAAAAGCTGATTTAATCATTGAATCCACGAAAAAAGTGTAAGTAGTACTCAGAAAAATCAATAGCAAAGAAAAAAAAGAAAAAACTTGATATGCATATAAGATAAAATATCAACTAACTTAATAAAATATTTTTTTTTACAAATAATTACCTTTAGAAGGCATAGGAACATGTCGACATGTGGACGAACATTCAGACTGAGTTGTTGATGAAAGAAGATCACGTGAACTAAAATATTTATATATAACATTTAATAATTTGTAGTAAATTCAAGTAAAACATTAATAAGCTTTCTTTAAAAATTTCAGCACAGATATTATGCATTTTTTTTTTACTTTCGTTGAACTCTTAAAAGAAAAGACTTTGTAGATTAAAAAAAAGTTCATATATGAAAGATGTTATTGGTTTTTCTTTCTGTTGTTAGTGTAGAATATTTCTAATGCTGACAGAAGAAATGACGTTGTTAGCAAGAATATTTTGCTTTACGCTATTATTTATATGAATATTTAATGTATATAAAAAAAAACACATGCAGACTTTGTTAATGATCAATGTAAATATTTTTTTTATGTAGGTTGATCTAAACAACAAAATTCATGAATAGATAGGCTTATCATGGTTATAACAATTTTCATTGAACCTGAGAAAGATTGTTTCAATTTTGTCTTATATTAGAATGTAAAAAGTTTACCGATCAAAATATTCTCAGTATATGAAACATCAATACGAACTGTCAATTGATGACGAGCATACAGTCTTGGAATAGAAATGTCCTTAATCGGCAATGTAGTTTCTTTTCTCTCTTCCCGTATTTTATTCCTATCGTTTTTCTCAATGACCTTTTATTGATTCGATTGAGAATAATGCTTATTTTTTTTTTATTAAAGTGCATACAAAAATCAATGAATTCTACATACGATCATTTTTAGTATTTTTAACTTTCAAAAAAGTTTTAGATCACACATTTAGACAAAGCATTAGAATATCATTTGTTAGAAGATTTGAATTTTTAGTTAGTTAGCAATATTTAGTTTTTAAAACCAAATTCAACTGATACCTGGTATTGCAATGTAGGATTTACATATACATAATTGATTGTAACGTTTTCCATATACATCTGATAATTTGGTATCATGAAACTAAAACTCCAAATTTTCTAATAAATGTGTCTCAAAGTAAATCTTCGAAATATAATACATTGAATTTATTGATTCATTTGAGCTGTAATACATGGTTATATCAAATAACGTACTTATCGCACTTAATAAACTACTAGATAACCTTTTCTAAAGAAAAAAATCACATTTCGAATATTTTCTCTCATTAGGGAACATGATAAGATAATTCGTTTAAAGACAAGTAACTGACATTATATCTAATATTCTTACATGTTAATTTATATATTTCATGTTTAGAATATATGCTAATCATTAAAAGTGAGAAAAGACAGTTATTACAATTGAAGAAAAAAGGTTAGAAATATTTTTAGGCCATTTCATTAAGTAATTATCATAAGTCAACAACATATTTTCCAACCTCGGAAACTGCTAATCCTGACATTCATAATCATATCGCCTCAGGAATTACATGAGATTTTATCACGCATTCATAATCTATTTTGTTCACAGTTCAGGACTTTTCTTTTTTATCATAATTTCATTAAAAATACTTGAAACTTTTTTTTTCATTTATGATTATCACGTATTATATACAAAGAATATTGACTTAGATTAAAAAGAGAAAAAAAATGTCTTTTAAAATGTATTAAAACATACTTACAATATCATTGATTTCTGTATTAATTTTTATCGAATTCGATGGTCTTGTTTAAATATAATCTGAATTGAAGTAAACTTAATCATTCGTTGTAAAATAAAGAAAAAAATAATAATAAGACTATTTAACAATGATTGATGTGTATCATCATATTTACATATATATATATATAAATTAAATATATATTTACATAAAATCCAAAAATATACTTTCATAAAGCAAAAAAAAGAGAAAAAAGCTGTTTTTGATAAAAAATATCGTTGAGCTTTGTTTTTTGGTTTTTCAGTTTTCACAAAATCTTTGATTAATGAAAGCATTTCTTTGTTATTCATTGGTAATAATTCTTTTACTTCTACAATATAATATGTCACCAAATAAACTATAAATAGAAACTAAAATTGAAAAAACCTTTCATCAAAATATATTTGTTACTTGTTTCATAGTGTAAACTGTTATAAAGAGAAAATACTACATAATGACAAGGTCACTCTCTATCGACATAAATAATGCTTCCATCAAATTCTGTACTAATAACACATTTTCGATTTTTATATTCCTCTGTTCATGGACCTAATTCAATATCTTTACCCCATGAGAATTATCTAAATTAAAAAAAAGAACAAAAAAAAAATAAAAGAAAATCAGAAAATAATATTCCCTTACCTCTATGAATCCATCTAGAATAATCTGTGTTTATTCTGCACAATATAGTTTCTCAATAAGTATTTTTAACAAATTCAATTCTTGTTGAAAATAAATTTACATAAATATTTATTTGATGATAAATCTAATTTACTACTCTAGTCGAACTCATGTTTTACATGCACATGAGATTCTTGACCCAGAAAGTCATGTGATATAGATACATCATAAGTACTGTTCATATCAAGAAGAACAAGTTTAACTAGAGCATTATGTAAAACGAAATAAACCGATGAAAATTAACAGTTGAAGTTGAATATCTTATTAATAATTGATCAATGATTGATAGTTTTTTCATCATTATCTTCTTCTTCATATATTATTAAATCTATTAAATCTATATCAAGTGCTGCATTACCCTATAAGCCATAATTATTTAATGCATATTATGCAATGAATAAAACAATGAACAACCATTTGATTCATTATTATATATGGAGTCATTGTTCAATTGTCAAATAAAAATGCTAAGCTATTTGTTTAATTAGATCGATTATTTGATAACGAGTAGCAATTTGTATTCGATGATATTTGTTAGATTTATGACGAATGAGAATTTTCATGAGCAGATCGGCCATTAAGAATGAAAAAGGTTCGGGTCACAAAAAAAAAGTTGTTCTATTGTGATTATTTGTAATCTAATATTGTTTATTCAGTTCGAATCATATTTCGAATATTGACCACTATAATGGACGATTTATACCGAAAAAATATTCTTTTTCTACAATTTCGATGAAATTAATTTCATACAATGAGAGGCTCTTTTCTATTCTCTGTTTATTTGACAAAAAAGATGTCACTAAATGCAAGAAACAATGATTCATATCAAATTCATGTCTTCATGCAAAAGTGGCATGTTGTTTGATTATTTATTCTGCGTGAGAGGAAATTGAAAAACTGTTCTTTTTTATGACTTTTCTAGATTTTGATTAAACAAATGATATTTCCACTACGCAAACATTTCAATAATCGGGTAAAATTAGTTTTCTGTATAGCTTTTAAGTTTTTTTTTGTCTGTACATATTGTATTTAACCAGTCATAGTGAATAGAATACAAATAACAACGAAAAAAACAACAAACGATTTATTATAAAAATAGAAATTTGTTTTTGTTCTTGAGTCTAAATTTATTATCATTACCTATAAATAGAATCTTGAAAAATTAGACGAACATATGGTCGTATTTCTGATAAAGCTATTGAACAAAATGGACACACTGCTTTTAAACCTTTTGTTCCTAAAATAGAAAAAGAAAAAGTATTTCATTAATTTCCTTTTGTTTAAACTTTTTTTTGCTTTTTTTACCATAAGGTACTTTAATTTTTGACCAATATAAAGCTGTTGATTGCGAAGTCATATGTCCACATGGATGAAATGCATGTGATGTTGTTGATTCATTATCATTATTAGGTATAACATAGAATGATGATTCTAATCCAGGTATAATTGGTATTAGTGGACTAACTGTTCGACAAAGTGGACATTCACGTAATTGATTATTATCATTTTTAACACCCCATTGATGATTACCATGAACATGTCCACATGAAACATAAACATATGGATTTGAAAAATTTGATGATATTGATGAAAATGTTGAAGTTTTTATAACTAATGTATTTAATCCAACAGGACATTGAGGTTTTTTTGAATTAAGTTCATCTAATTCAAATTCTAGAAAACGACGAGTCTAATCAAAAATTAAAATTATTGTTTTTCTTTTTGATAAAATATTATAATTACAGGTGTATGTTTAAGACCTTCAACTGATCGCCATAGTAACGTTGCTCCACATAGATCAATAAGTGTTCCATCTTTTAGAATATTATCTGTATTAGAAGGAGACTAAATAAATAATATAGTATATTTTCTAATATTTCATTCATGTTGTTTTTCTTAGATATTTACTGCTGTTTGATAATTATATTTAAGTCGTCCTTCACCTAAATCAAATACACTTCCACAAACAGATACTTCTTTCCATTTAGTTGGTTTAGAACTTATATTAAATTGATCTCCATCAATATGCATTAATAAAATGCCATTTGTTGTAACACCATCCATTTCATTATGATTACTTTTCCATTTTATTGATTTTTCCTATTGAAATATTATAAGACAAAAAGAATTCTTAATAGATTTTCATACTCCAAGAAAGATATTTTTTGAACTATCAAAACCAGCAGCATATATACGAGCTGTATATGGTGGATGACGTAATACAACAATACGACATGCATAGCGTGATATAGTTGATTGGGAAGCACTTATATCATCAATTATTTTTGTTCCAGGTACTGTATCCATAACAATAAAATCAATTTGACTTTCCGATGATCGGCCAATCTGAAAATAATTTGTTAACCTTTTTATTCATTTAAAACAGAACTACAGAAAGATACTTGAAACATATCGGAATCTTCATCATGTGCATATTGAACAACAACAGTTTGATTTCGTGATAATGTATAGGAAATTGAATGAAAATCAGCTTGTGTCAATTTCTGAAAATAAATAACAATATTCATGTTCTATTATTGAAACATTATTTCGATAGATTGATATATAAAAAAAAAAATTCATGTAAATAATCATACGATTATTTACTTGAAGCTCATTGCTTGTTCAATGATTGTTTCATACGTAATATATGTATAATCAATCGTTATTCATCTAATAATTATTTTATATATTGATCACACATTGATAGTTGCATCATAAGCAAAATTCATTTTCATCTCATCTATTTTTGTTTACGAACGTTGTATTTATATACATTCTTTAGTGAATCATATCCTTATTGATCTAATCTACTGAAAGCTTTCTGTGAATCATTCAGAGCACACACGAATAACTTTTTTTCTTCATTTTTATTTTTTTTACCTGTACTTCATCTGAATTTTCACATATATGTTGTCGTTGTGCTTTAAGACCATTTGCTTGTAGTCGTTGTCTCAGTTGAAATTTACTTTTACGTCTACCATGATCACCATTTGGAATTTGCCCATTATATCTTTTAAAACAAAAAATAAATAAAATGATTATGTGTATTAAGTACTTTTCAAGTTAAGAATTCATAGAAACAAAATAACAAAAGTATCAGTATAGATATTTAAAATGGCAATGTTACTAGGAATGTATTATGTTTATAACCTTGAAAATATGTTAATATGTCTTATATTAGTTTATAGAAATTTGTTCGAGGTTAAATCTTTTTTTGTATCTCTAATATCATCTAAAGAGAAATAAAAAATTTTACTAACCAATTTTCAATAAGATGTCCTATATTATAGAAAAAAAATTTCTCCCAGTCTATTTATTTCCTTAGATATTATCTTCTATTTCCTACTAAGTCAAATATAATTATGGCAACATCCTTAACTACTACAGATAATGTAATTTCTGATGATGAATTAATTAAATCAAAGCAAGAACATAATCGTTATGTTAATTCATTCAATCCTGAATTTAAACTTCCAGGATATGCAACAATTTTTCGTTGGATGGTTGGTGCACCAAATAATACAAATTTACCAGCTGATATTGACGAATTAAATAAAGTATTACCAGTAATAAAACATAAACCAGATGAAATAGTAAAAACTTCACCCGGTTTACGTTTTATATGGATTGGACATGCAACATGTCTTGTTCAAATTGATGATTTTATATTTTTAACAGATCCTGTTTTTAGTAATCAATGTGGTGTTGCATCAAAAGTGGGACCAAAACGTTTTCGTCCACCAGCATTATCAATAAATGATTTACCTGATAAACTTGAAGCTATAGTTATATCACATAATCATTTTGATCATTTGGATTATCCAAGTGTTCAAAGTTTACATGAACGTTATAGAAATCGATTAACATGGTTTTGTGGTAAAGGTGGACGACAATGGTTTCTTAATTGTCATATAGAAAATGTAATTGAACTTGATTGGTGGGAAGAATGGAAACATCCAG
This sequence comes from Rotaria sp. Silwood2, assembly GCA_905329745.1. Classification (NCBI taxonomy): domain Eukaryota; kingdom Metazoa; phylum Rotifera; class Eurotatoria; order Philodinida; family Philodinidae; genus Rotaria; species Rotaria sp. Silwood2. The sequence goes on along the minus strand of CAJNSZ010000002.1, from coordinate 52,468 downwards.
TATGATAATTAATAAAAATAAAAATTTTTTATGTTTTTTGTATTTTTAAAAATACTTCATTGATCTAGGAGAAAGAACATGTTAGAATAGCGTTCTGTCCAGCTCAACACTGGTATCGTATTCTTCTTCTGCTTCTTCTTTTTATTGTTATAAATCTATCATTTGCTTTATTTTTCAGGTCACGTCGTACTCTTTTTGATTTAAATAAAGCTCTTTGGGGTGGATATGCTATATGGAATAATAATTATAAATTTTATTTTGCTGGCGATACTGGCTATACTCATAATATATCTATATTTAAACAAATAGGAAAGAAATACGGTCCATTTGATTTAAGTGCTATACCGATAGGTGCATATGAACCTCGTTGGATCATGGAAGGACAACATGTATCACCTGATGAAGCCGTGCAAATTCATATTGATACACAAACGAAAAAATCTATTGGTATACATTGGGCTACATGGGCATTAGCTAATGAATATTATTTAGAACCAAAAGAGAAACTTATTAAAGCACTAGAAAATAATAAATTAGATTCACAATCATTTATTGTTGTTAAACATGGAGAAATAGTTGACTTACCCGAGAACAACTAATTCACCATATATGATTTCTTGTTGTTGCTGTTGTTGTTGTTTCTCGCCATTTATTTTTATATCTGGCATTTTCTTATGTTATACAGCGAATGAATACAATAAAAGTGACACACTAAATTCTAAGCAACACTTAAGTTAAAGTACGATAATAGAGAAGAAAAAAAAATGTGTGGTCGAATGAATAGTTTTATATGAAGTGAAGTACTATATTCTCTCTCTTCTTCATCATCCTCTCTTTTCTCTCTCGCTCTCTTTTTTTGTGTTATTGTCTACTTCTGATGCTACTTGTCGAGCGAGCAAGCAAGGAAGTAAGCGGGCATATGTATATAAGGTTATACAGAGTATAGATATGCATTCAAAAAAAAAAGCAAGTAAAATATATGAAGAACAAAATAAAATCAAGTCTCTCTGTTCTGATCGACAATGAAGAAAGAGAAAAAAAAGGACTGTACATTTGTCACTCTTCATGTTATGATAGAATGTATATAAATGACGATGAACATATGGAAAAGATTCTAGTTCTAGTCTATCAAATGTTTCTTTTTTTCAAAGCAGTGGACATTACTTATACAATTGAACAATTCTTTATTCAATAATAACGAGAGAAGAAAAACTATTGTTCTTTATTATTGTCAATAATCCGATAGGCAGACATATAATGATCATCTTATCATCATCAGTATTATTGAGTAACAGGATTTATCGTATATGACTAGTTAGTTTTATGTTCACTAATCTTCACAATTATGTATCTTGTATTTTTACAACAACAGATTTTTTACTATCTATTATATAAATATTCATTTGTTGAATATAAATATAATATAGGTTTTTTAAAAATAAAACTTCACTGCAAAATAAAAACCAATAATATACCCATCTATTTTTGTAACTGATGTGTAGTGCAGACAATGTATGTCATTAATGTTGATTACATTGAATCAAGATAATAACTTCTGTCACACTATTGTGATTTGTGTGCGTTTTGTGTCTTCTTCTTTTTTTTTATCTTTACCAATTTCTATGCGTTATTGCAATAAAATTCTATAAAAACAAAATTAGCTGATAATGTCATGTCTGGATTATTAAAAAGCTTGATGATGATGTGAAATTCGATTTTTATCTAAAATACGACACTTGAATATAAATCGTTGCTTTTATAAATGGCTATTTTTTGAGACATACAAGGAGTGTATATTTACTAGAAATTCGACTGTTAAAGACTGTTTCGATGATATTGCCATGTGACTTAGGAACAAACTCATGTTGAAACAAATAAGGATGTACAATGTTGATGTAAATAAGGAAATACTAATAGTGAGTCACCGGAACACGATCTATTGAAGCATTGACTATACTGACATTTACGTTCGCTGCAACAACGTGACACCAACTGTGTCAAAACATGCCCTTTTTTATGTAGTGGTATGTTCCACTGCTTCAGCAAATACTGTTGCACGTGTACTCAGTGTGCATTAAGTACATTGAGTCATTGGTTAGTAAATTGAAACTGTACATTCCTGGTAACAATAAATGAAGTTGACTGTATATCAATTTTATGATGTGAAGAAACAAATCTCAATCATGTTTTATGTAAGAGAAAAAGATTACAAAGTTATTCGAACATCAAAATGCATAAAATTGAAGATTTTCATATCAATTGTATTTGAGATAATATTATTAATAATTAGATGATGTCTCGAAATGACACTTCGTTATTGAATTGTATCATAATTAATCATCTTTTATCTCGTTGTCTCAATGAATAAGAATAAAAATCCTCATAAACTTCTCTCATTCATTATTTCCTTATCTTAAAAGCTCAAATAAACAAAAGCTTACAGACGAACGGTTCTCTTCTCTAGCATAATAATATTTATAGCTGTAGATTGAAAAAGAATCCATTTCGAAAAGCTCATAATTATTTTTATTGTAATCTATTTTTCAATATTTATTTTAACATTAAACTATCATTGCGTATATACTTTTTGAAACAATTATGGTATTTTGCTGACTATCATATTTTGTAAAATATTCATGCAATCGTCAACAATACTATGTACAAAAATAGTATAAAGTAAATTAAATAAATAAAAATGATATAATATGTTTCATAGAGCTACGTTGTTTTTTCTTCCTTCCATTTTCTTTTAATCAAATCTTCATAATGTATTAGATAACGAGTTTAAAAGATTACATTACTTCATTTTCAAGTTTGTTAATTGCAATTGAAAATTAATTCTTATGAATTCATAGTTTCATTTGTATTTGTAACTCTGTACAATTTATTAGAATAAAATGAGCATTATTGTTTGACAAAATGTTTTTTTAAGCTATTATGATAAAAATTATGCAAGTTTAATTGTTTTACCTTGAGAAAACTCCTCCTTCTTCCCTTTCCGGTATTTTTCGAGAGTAACTTATGAGGAAATTTTGAAACTTACAAAGTAGATAGATCTCGATGAGTAGAACAAAGTTATCATCTCCCCTCCACCTCCCCCCCTCCCACCTAATCGCCCCGCTTTCTCAATTGCAATGTATCTGGTGGAGTTGAACTTTTTTAAAGATAGTAGATAGCATTTGGTTCCTCTTTATTTCCTTTCATTTGATTAAAAAAAGTTTAAAATGCTCAACGTACTCCCAAAAAAAATCCATGTTTAGGGGTGGCACTTTGACTTTAAAAACACTTTAAAAAAGTATTAAAGTTTAAAGTGTTTTACTTTAAACTTTAAACTTTAATTAAAGTAAAAACTTTAACACTTTAACTTTAAAAAAGTTAAAGAGCTTGTACCATGGGTAAGAAGTGACCATGCCCAGTTCTTGGGTCCTCGTCTAACTACCCTAGCGGGGATACTTGGGTCCTCATATGGCTACCCTAGTGGGGGTACTCGGGTCCTCATATGGCTATCATAGAAGGGGTACTTACGTCCCTATATGGCTATCCTATGAGAGGTACTTGGGTCCTCATATAACTATCCTAGTGGGAATACTTGGGTCCTCAAGTGCTATAATATAAAGGTGCCCTTAGGTCTTCAAGACCTATACCATAGGGATACCCTTAGATTCTCAAGTGCTATATTATAGGGGTATTCTTAGGCCCTCAAGGTCTGTACTACAAGGATACCCTTGAGTCCTCAAGGGCTGTACTATGAAGGCATCCTTAGGTTCTCAAGTGCTATAATATAAAGGTACCCTTAGGTCTTCAAGACCTATACTATAGCCTATAGTATAGGCCCTGATGGCCTAAGGGTACTCTCACAGTATAAGGCCTTGAGAACCTAAGGGTTTCCCTATAGTATAGCTCTTGAAGACCTAAAGTACCCCTTTAGTACAAGCCTTGAGACCTAAGGTTATCCTTATAGTATAGCACTTGAGAACCTAAGGATACCCTTATAGTAGAGGCCTTGAAGACCTAAGGGTATCTCCATAGTATAGCTGTTGAGGATCCAAGTATCCCCACTAGGATAGCCATATAAGGACTCAAGTACCCCTCCTATGATAGCCATATAAGGACTCAGGTACCCCTCCTATGCTAGCCATATGAGAATCCGAGTAACCCCCCCCCCCGTCTGGGATAGCTAGACGAGGACCCAAGAACTTGGCCATGGTCGTTTCTTACCTATGACACAAGTACTTTAACTTTAACTTTCTCTTAAAGTTAAAGTTTTAACGTGTTTCACTTTTATTAAAGTTTAAAGCTTTAAAGTGTTTTACTTCAACTTTAAGTTTAAAGTTTAAAGTGCCACCTCTATCCATGTTCTTTAACTCAAATTTTTTTTTTTATAAATCCCAGCAAAAACCAGCGATACATTATATTTTGAAACAGTAAAAGTAAGCATCCTAAATACTTTCTAATATAAGTAAACTGGGAGTTTCAGCTCGATTGGACGTACTGTGGTTGAGAAATAGGAGCGATTCACAATTTTTTTGTGGAAAAAAAGCCTCATTTTTCAAAATCAATGAGATAATATATAGACTTTGATGCTTTCCAGTGAAAACATGTCAGCTTTTCCATCTTTTATAGTTATATATTAGTTCTTGAAATATGTCCAGTAAATATAGCATACTTCGCAGCATATATATAGAGCAGCAATAAAAAAAAAATGAAGAATCTAAAAATTTTTGATTGGAACATGCAGACTTTCTCAAACATGACTGCAGCTCTTGCTTAATACTATCTTGAACTTTCTTTTACTTGTTACACTCTGATTACGTACGACTTTGATTTTAGCATTAATTTTATCAATACAATAAAACCATACTAAACAGATTAGAGACACTAACATATTGTATATATATATATCAAGACAATATACAAAATCAAAACGATATAAATATACTCATGAGTATAAGAGATATTCTCTAGAGTGAAATTTTCAAGAGTAGAACTCGAGGACTATTTTTACTAGCCTTAACAATTATATAATACACAAAACGTATGCAATCAAAGAAAGAATTGTTTTTCTAAAACTATAATATTGTTAATAGAATGTCATCATTCGTTTTCCTTTTAATATACAGACAATAACAGTTGCCAATCCGACTTCTTCTAACTTATGTCTACAATAGAGTGTAACATGTTTAAAGAAGGAATCATAATCATTGCTTTCTATTGTTTTCTATATAATGTATATAAATTAGACACCCGACATAAATGTGTATAAAACACAAGTGAGAAAAGAAGAGTGAGGTGAGAGAGATGGATCATTTTTGGATCGACACGCATAACTATAAGAAAGATGCTACGTAAACATTTCGGCTTATGATGGATGTCTGTATATAAGAAAAAATGAATAGGAGAAGAAAGTATGTCAGAAAAAAGCAATAGATTTCTTTTATAAAATTTTGAATAAAAAATAAATGTTTAGCTAATTACAAAATTCTGATTTTTATTAATAAAACTGTTGTTTAATCATATATTTAAATAAAAAAAAAACATGATCAACTGTTTGTTTGTAACTCTTATCACCTGATCGAATTAATTGTTTGTTATTTTCATGTCTTTTTCTCTAGAGAGACAACATTTTATCCATAACAATAGGAGGAGAATGTATTCGAATATATCTCTAACACTTCTATCAGAAAATATACAGCAATTAGACGTCGCGTTAGCCATTTTTCTTCTTTCGATATTTTAAAAGTGAGGAAAGCAATTTCGTCTCACTACCAACTTACACCACATCTATTACATCAAAGACGTAATAAGGATTAGTCTATGTGAATGAGAGAGGGAGAGAGAAAAGTGCTCACCCATTTATAGACTTAAAAAATAAGGACCATTTTTACCACCATTACTCTATCGACTCTCTTAACCGAAATAAGCCGACCGATAATTTTGTATTATATTCTTGTTCATTTTGTTCATTCATAAAAAGAACGAACTTGACTTTGCCGAATCGTTTGAAATGAAATTACAATTATTTGTTGTCGGTTAACAGACAGTAAAAGAAAAAGTGTGGATTGTTATGTGTAAAACGAAACAAGAGGGATCAAATCAGAGTGATCAGCCATACGAAATACTATCAAACAAGAGTACAAAACAAGCCGATTAGTTTTATATAGATCAAATTATGACTCGGAAAACGAGATTTATTTATCAAGATCAACATATTTCAATATGTGTCTTTGTTTTTCTGAGAAAACATTTGAAGTTTACAGAGGTGTAACTCAATACTAAAGACACAGCATTTGCATCCCAGGAAAGAGACCCTTACATAAACAATTTTCAAAAATAGTAGGGAGGGATCTCACACTCTCCATAAGCTACGTATGTGGAACTATATTATTTTCTATCGATTGAAGAAAGTATCTTTAAGTTTCCCAAAAGCTTGCATTTCGTTTAGCAGAAATTGAATATATTATTATTTTTCGAATTAAACAAAGAATGTTGTCGAAAAACTGTTAACCAGGATGTTCCGAGTGAAGGAGAGATTCATTAATCTCCGCAATAAAGGTCTACCTCTCAATATTCGGAACACCCTTACCGATAACACTAATCGATTTAAAAATATATGAAAAATGATTGTACAGACAAAAAAAGATGAATTTCTTTTGAATCAAAAGTTTAACATGATAACTATATGATGATTTATTATCTTTTATATTCATTACGAACATTTTCTTAAATCAATTCCTGGTTGCTTATTCAATGAAAGAAGGGAAAAAATCATGTCACTTGTTTTTTTTCCTCATTTAACCAATCCTGATATGCTATGACAATTTTTCAATTGTAAGTCATTGGTTATTTGACAGAAAAAGAAAAAAATAGAGACACTATATATATATATATATGTGTATCGTTGCAAGCCAATATTGATTTAAAGAATCATATATTTCTCTCTGGAACAAAATTTGTTCAATATTCATTATTCGTTTTCAAATAATAATCTTACAATGAATGATGATTATTACCTTTCTCATGGTCCTTTACATGAACATAATCGTATAATACCAGAAATAACTTCTAGTTCACCAAATTATTTGTCTTATTCATTACCAGAATTTCATACAGAAAAAACACAAAAAAAAAGTAATGGAAAATCCAAACAACAACATCATCGCTCAAAAACAAATTTATCAAAAATAAAAACACAAATTACTGAAAAAGAAGCAAAAGAAGCCATTATGAGAGGTTTAGTTACTGAAACAGATGATATTGATATAACAAAATTATCAGGTGAAAAAAAGAAATTTCTTGTTCTTTTTTACTATTTTTATACTATATAATTAGGTACATCAACATTATCTCAACAAGGTCGACGATTTGGTGCTGATGTTAAACCACCATGTAAGAACCAAAAAAAAAGCAACAATTATATACTATATTTAGTTTAATGATTTATTTTATTTAGATTCATATATTGCTCTCATAACATTAGCTATTGAAAGTTCAAAAGATGGTAAAATGACTCTTAACGGTAAGTCATATAATTATATAAGTTTTATTTAAAAAAAAAATTTTCTTTTATTTTTATTAGAAATCTATAAATTTATTCAAGATCGTTATCCATTTTATAATGAACAAACAGCACAGCGATGGCAAAATTCTATACGACATAATTTATCATTAAATGATTGCTTTGTTAAAATTTCACGAACATCATCTGATAATTGTTCATTAACAGGAAATAAAAGTAAGGGTAATTATTGGACATTACATGACAAGGCTAAAAATATGTTTGGAAATGGTACAAGTTTTTTACGTCGATCAACTCGTTTTAAAACACGTTCAAAATTATCTCCAACGAAACCAATACTTGCTTCATGTTCAACAAATAGTAGTTCATGTGAAGGAGAAACATCATCTTCATTTGATTATGATCATATATCATCAACAACATCAAATATATATTCACAACATTATCATCATGATTATTCATTTGCTTCAACATCATCTTGGATTCCTCCTCCACCACCACCACTAACACAACAACAACTACAACAACAACCTGTTCATGATCCTTTCAATATGACACCATCGTCTATACAATTTCCATGTTATACAGATCAATTATCATCATTTTATGGTATACAAAATAGTTCGAATGGTTATTATAATTCGAATAATCATCGATAAAAATAAAAAATGGACTCTTTGTCGTTTTCTTCTTCTATTTTGGTGTGTTCTATTACCAGATGTTTATTACACTTTTTTTTTTTTTGTTTTTGTGTATTTGCTTGTTCCGCAATTGAAGATATAAGTACGTTTTTTTTTTCTATTAGGATGATAATGTCATGCTATTCTCGACAAAGAAGATTTTTTTCTGTATATCAATATGTGGACACGTACATAGTTGAGACAAAACTCAATCATTTTTTCCTCTTCTTCCTTAATAGCAAATGATAACAGTATGTACAGAAGGTTTTTTTTTCTCGCTTTCTCTTCTTTCTTAGATCGTATCCTTTCTAGTACTAATGCGTTTTTTTCGATCTTATCCAACAAATGCAGAGTATAAATCGAGAAAATGTTAGCATCATTAAGTAACACGTTGCTGGCACTGCTGTCGCTGTACTGTTGCATAAATATTTTTAGATTCTCTCCGTCTCTATATAACAGCCGCCCATTTGTACAATACAAAGCAGAAAAGAGAACAAGCAAAAATATAGCTCGACGAAGAAAAATGGTATCGTACAACTAACTATATAGCCATCAATGGTTATTCTACTGATGACAAGTAAACATATAGAGAACGCAAAAGAGGCTAAATCTATCTGTTACTCCATACTCATACGCATCCAAATATATATATATATATATCTACATAACTAATAAACCGCAACTTTTTTCTCTCCATTGCTAGTGCCTACCACTAACGCCTACATACACCAATAGCAGTATGTATGTAAAGGCGCCCGAGAAAGAAAGAGAGTACTTCTGTATACCACATTTCTAGCGCGTTTGTTGTTGTTGTTGTTATTATCTGTAGCGTAGGCATTAGGAACCGTACGTCGTCTTTTTCTCTTCTAAGTTCTGTATATGTATTGGACACAAACGTTTCCTTATATGCAGTAGAATAATATCTTTCTTCTTTTTTTATCCAAAGATTACTATTCAGTAATCTTGACTGAAAAATATTTTATATATACTTAGTTTTTGTTTCGTATTATATATTTATATTTTTTTATTTGAAGATCTGTTGGAAGTGTAATTATCTGAGTTCATCGTCGAATTACATTTTTCTCTAAATTTGTTTATTTTAAATCTTTAAAAGCCACACCGGTCAAAAATGTCTTCAAATACAAATACAACAGCTACGATGGATTCCATCAAAAAGAAAATGCAAGCTATGAAGCTTGAAAAAGAAAATGCTGTCGATCGTGCTGAACAAGCTGAACAACGTCAAAAGGATTTTGAAGACAAACTCAAAGCAGTAAGTTTATCATAAAATTCAGTTTTTTGCTTTCGTTTTTTTTTTTTTTTTTTGTATTTTAAAATTTTTCTTTATCATTATTAGTCTGAAGAAGAAAGTAATGGTTTACAAAAAAAAATCCAACAGATCGAATCTGAACTTGATGCTGCTCAAGAACAATTAGCTGAAGCCAACGCAAAACTTGAAGCCAAAGAGAAAGCTGCTACCGATGTAAGTCTCATTTATTTATTTTTATTTTTTTTTTTCTTTTCTTCCGTTTCTTTTTTCTTTTTACGTTCGCTTCACAATATCTATCATCAACTCTACACATACATATACATACTAAATCTATCTCTATCTATCTATTTCTTTCTCTTATTTTTCTTCTCGAATTATCCGACGAACAGTCGCTTGTCGAGAGTATTATTCTTGTTCCTTTTTCCTTTTTGCCCCCTCAGAAATAATATGCGCATATCTATTCATACACACACATCCATCTATGTATATATCCAAAAAAGAACATCAATACATATAGAAGAACGAAGATTTTTCTAAAAAAATAATATTAATCATGACACAAGATAATCTAAGTATACTATTGGCTAAAGGCCAAATAAATGCAATTGAATTTTATAATTTATTTAAAAATCGTCATCCACAACTATCAGTACCATTACCATCCCCACCACAAACAACAACAATAAAAACAAATAAAAATAAAATAAATCGTTCATCAACATCAAAATCACGCTTTTATGCATATCAACAACCATTACAACGATCTAATTATGTTATATCAAATATTTTACATAATGAACGTATTAAACAAATTCGTCAGAAATTTTATGATAATGAACGTTTACGTGATTATCGTTTAAATGATGATGATGATGATACATTTCATTTATCATCAGATGATAATGAAATGTCTTGTTCGATTTCTTCGACATCATCATCATCATCATCATCTAATTCTTCTTCATCAGTAAAAAATTCTCGTCGTCCAATTAAACCCGGTTGTGAAATATATCAAGTATCACCATATTCATCTCAAATAACATTCAATTTAAAAATTTCCATTATGCAAACTGAAGTTACAGATATTATTAATGTATTAAAAGAGGTAAACATATATAAATAAGTAAACATCGAAAACATTAGACATAATCAATCAATGTTTGTCAGCATGTGTCTATTTACTGAATATGAACTAAAAATAATTTATTAATATGTCTATCAATAGTATAGACACAAACTTTAAATTGTCATCAATAGGAAGGAAGTTTAAGTAATTTTCTTGTTGATAGAATACAACATCATATATAATAAATAAAAAATTTCTTATATTGATATTATATTAAACATCGAATATGATTTTGTAATTTTAGGCTGAAGCTGAATTAGCTGGACTTCAACGTCGTTTACAATTAGTTGAGGAAGATCTTGAACGTGCTGAAGAACGTCTTACACAAACAACACAAAAACTTGATGAAGCTTCACATGCAGCTGATGAAAGCGAACGGTAAATAGAAAAAGAAAACATTTTTAATTGTTTTATATTAAGAAATAAGAGATATTGAATTTCATTTTTACTTATAATTTTTAGAAGCCGCAAAGGTCTCGAACAACGTACATATCAGGATGATGAACGTATTGCTACACTTGAACAACAATTGGCTGAAGCACAACTTATTGCTGAAGATTCCGATCGAAAATATGATGAGGTAAGTTTTATAAAATTATCATTAACCAAAGAAAAACTTTTCTTTTTTAAATGATAATCTTAGGTCGCACGTCGTATTGCCATTATGGAAGTCGATTTGGAACGTGCTGAAGATCGTGCTGAAGCTGCCGAAGCGTAAGATATATTGTTTGTTTATTTTTCCCGTGCACGATGAATTTGTTATCCCCTTTTTTTTTTTGATTGATATCTTCTATTTCCTGCATGATTATTTTATTTCAGATAGTACATAAATGGTATGAAACTAAAATTAAGATTACATTCAATAATCTGAAACGTATGCATGATTTTATTCTTCTTTATGTTTGTTTTGTTTATTGTAAATTAATTCAATTTGAATCAGATTGAAAAATATAAAACATGATTAATTGTGTTTTTTAGAAAAATTCTTGAACTCGAAGAAGAACTCAAAGTTGTTGGTAACAATATGAAATCACTTGAAGTATCAGAACAAGAGGTAAAATTTTCTAGATATATGATAATTTTTTTTTTCATTTGAATTTATTTGACTTATATATGTATTCCTAGGCCATGCAACGTGAAGAAAGTTATGAAGAACAAATTCGTGATTTAACTACACGTCTTAAAGATGTAAGGATTTTTTTATTAGAATGAAACAGATATACATATATACTCTAATGATACAATTCTAGGCTGAACAACGTGCCGATTTAGCTGAACGTACAATGGCTAAATTGCAAAAGGAAGTCGATCGTCTCGAAGGTAATTATTTAATAAACAATCGATTGTCTCTTCTGTATGAATGATTTACAATAAATATCAAGCACGCTAAGTCTTTGCGCGTGTGGGTGTGTGTTTCAGACAATATATAAAGTAAAACGTCTGGAACATAAAATGAATATTTTTTTTTGTGTATTTTGGTTATTTAATTTTTTTTTTATTTTAAATTACTTTTTCTTTTTTTTCTAGACGAATTACTTGCCGAAAAGGAGAAGTACAAGAGCGTAAGCGAAGAACTCGACATGACATTGAACGAATTGTCGGGTTATTAAAAATTTCAATAAACTCTATTATTATTGATTGTGGTAACATCAACAACAACAGCAGCAGCAAGCATCTTTTTTTCTTTCTTAAAGACGTTCTTCTTTTCTTTTTGTCTATTAAACCCATATCACCTTTGTGTGAATTTGTATGTGCGCAGCGGTGGCAACAGAACAAAACTTGCTTTTATTTCTTCTTTATACCATTAAATTAAAACAAAAAAAAGTCTTCTTTTTCTTTTTAATAGAGCATGCACAATTCATACTTCTCTTTTCTTCTTCTTTTCTTCTTCTTCTCTTAAAATTTATCATTTTATGGCTCTATAACTAGTTTGTTCTTTCTTTTTTTTTCTTATTTCTATTATTTAAAATCATACAAATAAAATATAAAAAATTTTAAAAAATATATTAATGAATTATTTAAGTATTTTTGAAGAATATAAAAAAAAGAAAATTATGATCTCAACATTAATATGAAAAGAGATGTTTTTATAAACAAAGGTTTGAATTTATCATTTGATACTGGTAAACAATATTTTAATATATTCAAAAATAAATGATTATAAACATACATAAGAGAAATCTAACAAATTAAATTTAGTAAATCATTTAATTGGATGTTTTTCATAGTCGGGATAGACAAGTTAGCAAAACACATTGTCTTTTATCTTTTACATTACAAAAACAAATATTCCCAAATAAGCAATTTGTTTTTATTTGGTCAAAAAGATAATACTATGAAATAATAATGTTAAGAAAACCTACCATTCGATAAATGTATCGTATTCATATTTTAAGCTTGAATGAATTATTTTTAGCAAAAGTTAATTTCTTCTATTTCAGAGTTCCAAATGGACGTGGCTGGCGCTTGAGATTAAACACAAAGTTTTCAATAGATGTCACATGTTTTATTAGAAAAATGTTATTTAGTTTTTTTTTTCATTAACTCAACATTTTCGGTAAAGACCAGCAAAAAGATAAACCAGTCAAATAAAGAAAAATGCATAAAATTGTTTATTTATACTAAAATGCTTCGTTCGTATTCATTAAATATCATTGTCTTGAATTTCTCTTTTATCAACAAATACATCATCATCAATTACCTTTTCTAATTCTAATTCTATTCCTACTGATTCTTTTCAATCATCAATTTCTGTTACTGCCTGCTCGCCAACTACTACTGATAAGAGTGTAGATGCGGTTATAGACGTATAAAGAAAAAACACGCAGGCCAACACCCATACACACATTCATCTCCGAACCCATACCCTTCTTTTTTTTTGTTATACTTTTCTACGAAGTTGTTTGTTGTCTTGGATTATATGAAATAAATTATGATTTAAGTTATAAAATAAAAGGATAGAAGTAGCCCATGGGTTGATTTTCTTTGAATGAGCCCAGCATAGTCGAAACTCTGTTCTGTTTTACATCCACTTTGAACTACAGTATAATTAGTACTTCTATTTTTGCAGATTGTCATGACATTTTGCTTCTCTACAGAGAGAAGTGGTTCAACTGATAAATCGATTTAGAGTCGATACTATATGCATTATGTAGACCCAAGAGAGCTATGAATATTCGGAAAAGAGTTCGTATTCTGAACTTATTATTGCTGCTATAACACTGCACTTTTAGGGTATTTTTTTAAATCGTAAATGCCGTGATCCAGAAAAACTGATTTTCGAATTTTGGTTTGAAACCTTCCAAAGAGACAGATGTTAACGAAAGTAATTTATTGTGAAAGTTGCAAGTTTATGCATTTGCTCCTGTCTTGAAATATGTACACCAAATCTGTCGATTTGTATGAGTAATATAAAAGACATGCTATTATCATAGCTGCAGCTTAGGATGGAAACCGAAAATTTCGATAGTTTTCAGAAGTGGAAGAGACTAAAAATTTAACAGACAATTATTAGATAACAGCTTAAAATTTTTGCAGATGTGACATAAAAAACGGGAGGAACTAGCTCATCCCTCCTCCACCCATGTGGAGACCTATGATAGAAATAGCAGCAAGGTCAGAAACATTGGCGAAAAACTATTCTTGTTAAGGCTTGTCTCTATGCAAAGTTTCAAGTCGAAATTCGAAATTCGAAAATAAGTTTTTCTGGACCATGATATTCACATTTAACAAATACCATAGTAGTGCAGTATCTCTGTAGTAACCACCTAAGAACATGAACTCTTTTTCAGGATATTCATAGCTTATTTGGGTGTAAAAGTAGTTTTGATGAATTTGTCTTACAGCTCTACCTTAATCTAGAATAATGAATATTTTTTATACCTTTTTTAACAGTTTATTTTTTGTTGGACATTTATTTTTATCAAACTATTATCAAAATTATGTTTCATTATATGAACAATTTAATGCATATCTTTTCAGAAGGATGATCTCTCAAGCTTGAAAAAAAATTTTCGTTTTTCTCCAGCCGAGTTTCTGCGTTTTATTGTTGCTTTTTACTTGCCAATTTCTCCCAAAAAAAAGTACGCCTCTCTCCCAATTTTGGCGGTCTCAGGCCATTCCTATATCTTATCTAATTAGTTCCGGAATTCAGTTCTCATTAATGTTGTATTATTATTTTCTTTTTTTATTTCAAGAAGAAGCCTAATACATTCTGATAGTACTAAAACGAAATTTTTAATCTAAACTTTTATGTGTTTCACCAAACACAACACCAGGTTCACTATATCTCTTTTTTAAATCTGCTGCTTTTTGTTTAAAATATGTTTCACGTTCAACATCTTTTGGTACACCATCACCACGTCGACACATAATTGCTGCATTAACACAACCTTGAAACATATCTGAATCACATGCTTTTGATGCATAATCCAGTGCTGCTGGCCCATCTTTAACAATATTATCATGATGTCCATTAAAATAAAGTGACCAAAGATTTAAACATGATTCACCAACAGATCCTGAACAAGCTTTTTTATAATAATCTACAGCTCGATTAACATTTTTTTCACAACCTCCACCTTCCATATAAGCAATACCAGCATTATGACAAGCTTGTAAAAATCCTAATTCACATCCACGTTCAAAATATTTTGTTGAAATTGGAACATTTTTCTCCATGCCTAATAAAATAAAAACAAAAATTCAAAATTTTCTTTTGTAATTAATTTTATTTCTGATTTACCTCGACCAAGAAATGCAAATGTACCATAACGATAACATCCATGTCCATAATTCATATCATCACAAGACATTTTATATATTTTAGCTGCTGTTGTATGATCATTTTTAATAACTTCATGATAATTTCCTAATCGATAACAACCTTAATCACAAAAATTGAAAAGAAATTTTAATAATGAATTATTCAAAACATACCATCACCAAGTTTTTCACTAAAACAAGCAAATTGATATTCGACAAGTAAATTATCCAAATATTCTTTATATTCTTCTTCTGATTTTGGAGCAAAATACGTCATATCAATCTGTGAAATTTGCATATATATATATGTACACATGTAAAAAATTTTCTTTTTGTTCAATTCTTTCATGTTTATTATAAAATAGATAATAAGAATTATTTTGGACAGAGCACCGGAAACATTAATTAAGAAAACGAGACACATTGGAGAAATAGAAAACAGATAAAAGTAGAAAGACAAATAAATTCTTTCCGAAACGTCAGAAAAAAATACAATTAAAAAAAACTCGTTCTTTGAAATTATTTTATTCCGAATATCACGAGTTGAATGTGAGGAAATAATATTGTCCATAAATTACATATTTGATTTGTTCTTTTATTTGCTTTCTTTTTTTAATCGTAAGCATGTAAAAGATAATTAACTGCCATTTCTTCATTACGATCACAAGCAAGAAATGCTTCAATAACACGATTTCGATCAAAACCCATATCTTGTATCTAATAAATTAAAATAAAAACAAAAAACACATTAAGATTTTTTTAATTTTTATTTGATTAAACAAAATAAGTTATTTAATTTAAAAATGGCCTCAGATGGTAGTGCATGTTTAGTTCAGATCCTCATAGTTTTTCGGATAAAGGTGAACGATTCATCATCATAGGCCGTGCTTTAACTTAGATTCGATCCTTTATCAATATCGCTATTTACACATTCAAGTAAAATAAATACGTACTCGATTGATGGTTTGTTGCTCTTGAAATGTAAGTTCGACTTTTATTCCACCTTGACCAGCACCACCAGTTGCACCACCAATAGGAGCACCACCAATAGTAGAAGTATCGTTGCCACCAGAAAACGCTTGATTATCATCATTTCCTCCTGCTTGTCTCAGTAAGTCAATAAATCCTTTTGGATTTTCGTCAATCATCTTGTTGAAAAAGAAGAAAACAAATAAAATGAAATTTTTAAATGAAAAAGTAATATATTTGTTTTTATTTACTTTGGCCATTTCTGGATGTTCAGCTCTTAATGCATTTTTAATTACTTGAAGTTGTTGAGGATTTTGTTCCAGCATTTGACCTATTTGTTGGAGATTCATACCTGCACCTAAAATCGAAAATATACAAAAAGGTTAAAAATAATTTTTTTGCTCTTTTGAGAAATTAAAAGCTCGATCTTAATAATATTATGTTAGCTTGGTTTAGTCAATAGATTTTAGAGTAAATTTAATTTTTTTTTTTGAATAAGAGAATATATTAAATCATAACAGTTGTACTCAGGCATTACAATACTTTTTCTAGTCAACAGTCTGAATGATTCGTATATAAAGAAAAAGAACGCATAGGTGAACATTTTCGATAGTGGAATCCTGAACTTCCGAATTCTTTAGAGTCAAACAGAACTCCCAATAAATATTTCATGAGTCGATTAAAGGGTACTATCTACAGTAGAAAAGTATCGAATGCTAGTCTCTATTTGTTCTTTAGGATGTCAGCGTGAATAAAGAGATAGTAGATGCCTAAAGCAATAGTTTCGCACCCTCAAAATCTAAAAACAAGAAAGTCTAAATAAGAAGACTATGAAAAATGATGTATTCTTTGTTGATGCATGGTAAAAGATTTTCCTACAATACTAGTAATATCTAAGAACCTTCAAGCTATAGACTTCATGATTCTATAGGATTCTACTTTCTTCTTCCTTGGGAATAGAACGTTTGCGAGTTCAATTAATTAACGTAGAGATGTGCGGCAGCCAAGAGATTGTGCGTGGTAGAGCAGGGCCATACGATCTTGTGGGAAATCCATAATATAGTGTCAATGATGGTAATCATTACGGTTTTCATTCTTCTAGTGATAGAAAATGTCGCCCGGCCTAATCCACTATTGACTACGCTACTAATCTTCTTGTGAATATACTTTCAGAATACTTGCATAAAGAATACCTGATAGACTAAATTAAATTCAATTTTAATCGAAGTCTACTTTAATCTCGGAGATGGTAGAGTACGCTTTAAACTTATACTTTTTGAATAGTATTTTTTTATTGATGTTTATTTGTCTTCGAATTTAACATAGTACATAGATGATATTCCCTATGGTCAAATACTAGATTGCCTTATCTTGAATTTTAACACTCTAATGAATTTAAAATGTTACTTCGTTTTCTCATAAAGATACTTGCGAAAATTATTTTCCAATGTTGATGCAGAAATTATTAATGTACACATTATAATATAAATATTCTGTCTAGTAAGAGAAGAACATGTGTGTGTTATATTGTCTTAGTGTAAACGAAAATTAGAAATTATTTTTAAATAAAATTATTTCTTAATTATGGTGCAATAAGAAGAGATTCAATTGAACTAGAATTCTACAATGCTATGACATTTCTTAGTCTAAAACAGAACATAATGATCGAATCAAAGATAATTACTACATGTCCGACAATAATTTCGTTTTTTTGTTGTTGTACTCAATTGTTTCCTCATAATTTAAAGACGAATTTCTCTTAAAAAATGAATTTCAGTGTCATATTAATCATACTCCAATTGATGTTCTGATGAAAAAAGAAAAATACGTAAACTAATAACCTCCAATGCCTTGATGAAGATTAGCAGTCGGATTTGGTTGAAATGGTTGAACAATTGGAATCTCTGGTGATTGTACTGGTGTAGGTACCAGTGGTGGATGATCAGGCACTTCCTCATTTGTTTCAGGAATATTGCCCTAAAAAAATACATAAACTTAAACAAAACAATCGTTAAAATTCCATTTATTCAATACGGATGTTATGAATTCTATAGCAAGTTCTGGAGTATAAGCACTAGCACGTAATGCTTTTTCAGCTAGTGAACGTTCAAAACCCATTGATAACAAGGTTTGTAAAGCGTCTTCACGTTCAGCAGCTGATGGAAAAGTATTTGATTCTCCACTTGGCATACCACCAGTTATGTGAGATGCTGGATATTGTGTTTGCGTTGGAAATCCTGTTTGCGCTGGAAATTGTGTGTGCGCTGGAAATTGTGTGTGTGCTGGAAATTGTGTGTGTGCTGGAAATTGTGTTTGCGTTGGAAATCCTATTTGCGCTGGAAATGGATGTTGTGGATACTGGTTTTTGCTGAAGTCGTATGGTTGCAATGATGGTTGCATAAGTGAACCTTGACCAAAAGCACTTGGTCCCATTCCAAATGATGAATTAAATCTAATAAAAACAAATTCTATTGAAACACTATTCTATTTTTAAACAAGAGAAACAAACCCATACGGATTGATTACTTGATTAGGTTTCTTTTTTGGCTATAAAAATAAAAAAATATAGAATAATTGATAATGAAAAAAGAAAAGAAAAAAATCTATATACTGGTGGTTTCGGTTTTCCAGGTGTTTGTTTAACAAGAAGAAGATAACCATCAGCTTGTATATTGAAAGACTCAATTGTATCTTCATCATCCATAACTTTACCTTTACATAGTAATTTAAGTAGATCAACATCATATTTTTCTCTTAGATCATCTTTTGCAGCTATTATTTCTTTGACGGCTCTTACCTTCAACAAGAAAAGAAAACAATGAAATTTAACATATGAAAATTTTTATTAAAAATCTACCGTATCTTCTTTATTGCATTCAATTTTAAATGTTTCATTATGTAAATTTTTAATCTCGAGTTGCATTATGATGTAATAAAGACGAAAGATATTTCTAAATAAAAAAATTCAAATAAAATCATCTTGGGAATAAAAACAAGTCATTATATGCATTTAACACAACAAAAATATTCTGTTCTCTTCTTCCTACTCTGTCAGTAAATACTTTTTCTTTTTTTTTTTACTAATGACATCTATATATAAAATTTTTCGTCATATGCAAATCATAAAAACAATTTTAATTATTATATTTAATTAAGCAAATATGAAAATGAATAATATGTTTAATATTACTATAAGAAATGACTTCTGTTATCGCGATATAGGACATCATTGAGAAGGGTATTGTGAAGATGGCGTTAATGTGATTAATATTATAGTTGACCTAGATTGTCTTTCATGAAAATTTTGATTTTCCTATTTTGTTCCTTTTTTTCGGATGGGAACAACGATTTCAAACTAGCTGTGTGAAATGATAGACTTAAATATTATCTGCTATAAGAGATATTATTCGAGTCAAGCCAATGTGCTTTTCTAAGAATTAGAAATCTTTGAATCACAAGGAATCACAGTGAATATTTTCGTTTAAGTTTTAAATTTTGGTTGGTTTTATTAACCTGATTAACTACAATTCACGTTTAACATTGTCGAATTGAGCGGAAATATTTATCATGAATATTTAACAGTACAGAACATAAATGGATGTTTCCATTTTCGAATAATAAATCTTGGTTGAGACTTGAAGAAGTTCAATATTATGAGCTGATTTTTCAGTTAGAAGGATGTTGAATTTTTTTTTCTAAGTTAGAAAAAAAGTAAATCGAAACCTTAAAAACTCTTTGAAATAATCTCTTAGTTTTTGCTTTGATTGTCTTTGGAAAAATTTTCAATTTTCTTCAACAAAGATAAGAGAGCATAAAAACATAATTTAGGTTTTGTAAGCTTTCATTGATAAATTTGATTCAATCATATACAAATCGATAGATTATGATTTTCTTTTCATTTTAATGCCATATTTGAAACATTCTCATAGGATTTTAGATGAAATCAGAGTCTCTCATTCCTTACGTCCTCAATAAGTGTCAATAACACTGTTTGAGTAACAGTTCGAAAAGAAAGTACGAAATATGATGAGTGTTTCAAAGTAATTATGAAAGGCCAATATATTTAGAATCAGCACCAAAAAAACTAAGTCAATTTATTTATGTGACAATTTTTCTCCATAACCTTGTCTTTCGGTGAAATTTTCACTCGTGATCGGTCTACCCCAAGGATATGTGAAAAAAAAACTGTAATTAAAACACCTATTCAGATAGTAGGAAATATGTTTCGAACTTGTGAAATGCTATTTGAAGACCAAAAAAGCAGATGAATTAACAATAAAATAGATGTTTAAATTAAATTCTTTTTGTGTACTCAAAAAGTGAGTACACTCTAGAATCGGTCAGTGTGTCCGTCCGGCCGGCCGTTAACACGATAACTTTTGAAAGGAGAGTCCAATCANAAATCTTAATAAATATTAATTTTTATTCAATATTAATTGGTGGGCCAAAATAAATTGCACTGAATCTTGGTGTCTTTTTCTCTCACTTTCTGTTAATAAATGATATTCATTTATATACCAAAAGATTGAAAATTTCAAGCTGTACAAAACTGTTGACTTTGTTTTTCAAATAAGTTTTTCTTGTTGGAGCCAGATTTAAAAGATAGATACCTGCTCCATCGTCCAAGTGGGACGGTCAAAAAAATAAAAAATGATGAAATTTTTCAAAGAAAGGTTTCGCTGAAATTTCAACTATGCTACAAAATTCTCCATAACATTGTGCATATTTGGATGTATGTTTCAGAACTTTAGGTTATATTTGTGAGTAACAATTTGAAGTACAAAACATGCGAAAACGCCTAAAAAGTGCTTCTCTGATATATCTAAATCATTGTTCTTTTTTAATTGGAAACAATCTAAACGTTTTCATGGTTCAATTTAATAGTTACATCATTTTGTTCAGAATTAAATTCTACATCCAATGGCACAATAATACATATTTCATAGAGAAAAGACCGGCTTTTGAAGGCATGGTTTTCTGACGTGCACCAAAAAATAACGACAGCCACTCAATTTCAAACCTTTTTCTCCTGAGGAACAGCACCAATAGCCTTAAAAAGATCATGGATGAATAGAGCACAACATTCTCTATCCATTGGTGTTAAATAATTTACTGTTAGCATAGATCTTGATTAGTAAATGCTTACATTATGTTAGTAGAAAATAGGAAATCGCAGTTGACTGGTTGAGTTCATGTGAATCTTTTAAATTTGGCGCCGACAAGAAAAACTGATTTGAAAAAAAACTCTACAGTTTTGTAGAGCTTGAAATTCTCAATCTTTTGGTATATAAATAAATATGTTTTATGCATAGGAAGCACGAGAAAAAGACACCAAGATTTAGTGCAATTTATTATGACCCACCCGTTATAATGCTTTTATTAAAACGAAAGTAAAAGATTATTTCTTCAGTCTTTTTAAAATATGTTCTTGTTTTTTTCTCATGATCACAAATGATAAGAAAAATAAATATTCTGATTAAAAAAAATATCAACGGCAATATATTTTTATTCCAATAAAACATCTGCAAATCAGATAGTGAGTTGATCACATATTTGTTTTGTTTTTTCTTTGAAATAATTTCTTTTAGAGGATTTTATTCGATTCATGACTCATTGATTTTACGAAAGAAATAGACATGTCATATAATAAATAGAACACCGAAGAAAGAAAAATGTCTGTGAATAAAAATAAATAAAAAGAATGTTAAAAAAAAATAGACAATTAGGGAAAAAGTTTGATGATAAAAATGTTTATTATTTTTTAAAAGGTCATTTAAGATACATAGGGTTTGGAAGCGAAAAAAAAGTGAGAACAGATAACTCATAACAAAATAAAACGAGTCATATAATGTCGAGCTAATCTATTATTAAGGAATAACTTCAAGTGCAATAGATTAAAGATTCTGATTTAACGAAGAATCTGGCTATTTCTATTCTTAAGTAGTTTTATTTGATTCATTAGTAGGAGTTGATTTAACTACTGGTTCTGATGAAGGTGGTGGGGGTTGAGTATTATCACCAATCCAAACAAGAATTTTTGCTTCATGTTCAGCTATATCAACATATACTTCATTATTCTCAACATTCACATCATAATTAAATGTCCATTCATGCCATCGACCATTTGCTGGCATATTCGGTACACGATATCGAGCTATTTGAAGAAAAAAAATAGTAATATTTAATTATGTAAATATAATTTACCGAGAAAATTTTCTGATAAATTAGCAATAATGACAACACGTTCACCTGAATCAGCCCTAAAGAATAATTAATTGAATATGAATAAGATATCTATTTTTTTGTTTGTTTTTTAATTACCATCGCTGATAAACAATCACTTTATTATTATCATCTTCATGAATAAAATTCAAATTTGTTGTAAAAAATGCTTTATTCTTTTCACGTAAACGAATTATACCACGATAGAAATTTAATAACCCTTTATTTATTTGATTAGAATTATCTTGACGATCAGCAATTAATGACCAATCGATTTTTGCAGTACCAATTGTTTTTTCTTTATATCTAAAGGAAATATGTTTTTTTTTCATCTCAATGAAAAAAAATAACTTACTCTCCAATTTCTTCTCCCATCCAAATCATTGGAATACCAATACTTGTCATCATTAAGACAACACCAAGACGTACACGTTTAAATGCTTCTTCACCAAATATATTTCGTTGTTTACCTAAGATAAAATTTAATTTTTTTTTCGAAAATTCATTAATCATTTTATTTACCTAATTCAACAAGCATTCGATCATGATCATGATTTCCAATATAATTAACAACATTTGCTACACCTAAATATCCTTGTTGTCGACAATCAATACAAGCTTTCAATCGGCCCATATCAACATTATTATTAAGTAATATATCACGTACCGTCCAATAGAAGCTATCATGCCAACCTAAAACAATAGTTATTTTGTTGTTTTTTAGTTAGAAAGAAAAATAGAAATCGAGAATTTAATATGATATTACATCCATCCATAGGACCATCAATATTTGTTATACAAGGCTCATCAGGTAAAAATTCCGCTACGCAATAAAATGGTTTGTGTCCAGCTATTTTTTTAACATCGGAAATAATCCAATGAAGAAAATCGAAACTTTGTATTTGTCGAGCGGCATCAAAACGAATACCATCCATATGAAATTCTTCTACAACATAACGAATTGAATCACCAACAAACTTTCGAGCTGGCCAAATATTGTACTTCGGATCAAAGAAGTCTAATTAGTACACAAAAAAATGACTTTTTTTTTATTTAATGAATTTACATACTGTAATTCCATTCAGGTCCCCATGACACTAAAAACAAAATAAAGAAAACTTGAATGTAAATGCATACATTCATGTAGACGCTAACCTTCGAATCTAGTCTAATAGAAAATTCAATAAGTTTACGAAGAAAACGTATCGTTAGTGTATGGATTTAAATTTAAATTGAGTAAAGCAAAGAATGAAATAACAGTTAAAAAGTTGAAGCTTATGAATTGTTATAAAGAATCGACACCTGATTTTAGGTCTTTTCCTATGAGCTTCAGATAAGTTAACCTAGAATTGTTACATAGAGCTCCGAACGAGTTGCGCTAAGCACAACTTAAGGCATAGACGGAAGATTTTTGTCGAGAAAACCATAAACTAGACTAGGACAATAAGTTTTTACGATGGACACCTTCGACTCATAAGTGAAATTTCACTCGCATGCCGATTTTCGAGCAAAGACCAGGCTTTTCAATTGTTTTCATATTTAGGTGTTGCGCAAACTTGATCGTTCTTCCGAACATCTAAATTAACTCTTTTTCATATGCTCAGGTTTTGGTTGACTATTACTCGTCACAAGTTCTAGTTTTTGGAATTAATTACTAAATAGTTTTCATATTAAAGAGATACTCAAAAATCTATACTTTCATGCAGTTAATGATTGCATTTCCTTCTTCGTTCTCATCGATAGCTATATCGACAGCAATTACTGTTTCTCGTTCGAACTTGAACTATAAAAATCTTTTCAGTGGAGTTGATAGTTTCCAGTCAAATTTTAATAGAAAAAACCTGTGTATTTGTGATTCGCTTTTTACTAATGCACGCTAATTTCCGTTCAGCATACTGAAACTTTAACTGGTCAAACAGTTTTTTTTTATTTTGGACAGAACCTATTGAATCAATCTTCTTACATGCGTTGGATATAATAATCAGTTTCTTCAATATGAAATAGAATTTTGAGCTGAACTAGGTAAAATCAACATGCCAATAACTTCAACAATAACCAAAAGACTTGGCCATCAGTTCTGATTGATATGAAAAGGGCTAACTATCAGCTGCAACTCATTTGAGCTCGAGTTATTTGCTACTCAGTTGAAAGTGCTGCATACCTCACTGCATAAAGCAAATAATGACTGAAACTCGGACATTGAATAAAAGATAATAATTATAAATAACTTTGCCTATTACAGAAAAATAAGACTGTATTCCACAAGAATTTTTTATTAGATAGATCACCCCATCGACTGTCGTTCTCATGCTTGGGTTGAACTGGATTGACAAATTTTTGAAGGTCCCACTATAGACTGGTCTGATTAAAAGCATGATAGTATATGAATTTGTTTTAATTTGACTTAGGCCAACTCAGTCGAAGGTTGGTTGTCATATTCATAGAATGAATTGAACAATGTAAGCGATAGAAACAGTATCCAACTCGGGTCGGATTACAAAAATTTGACCCATGTCGGACACTGCGATTAAACTGAGCCTGAAGACTGATCTTGTAATCTTCTAATTAGTTACTTATCTAATTCTCATTCATATTGCACACAGTAAGTCTTGCTTATCGAGATGCATTTTATATAATTCGACTTCGTCATCTGTTAACAGTGGCGTAGCCAGGTTTTTTAAGTAGGTGGCAATTTACCAGCTAAATTATTTTGAGTAGGTGGCAGCGGTGGGCAATAATTTTTCAAAAACTTATTCGCCTTACAGAAGCCGTTGTTTATTGAAGAGAAATTAGTCATTCTACATTAACAGATATAAGTATACACAGGTATTTACATTTTTTGACAATAGGCAATTGCCCACATTTTTTAAAAATTAGGTGGCAATAAAATTTGATTTAGGTAGCAATTGCCGAATTGTCATCCTGCTGGCTACGCCACTGTCTGTTAAAAAATCATTCTCAAGCAACGCTACACCTTTATCATTTCTATTTATACGCTTATCTAGGAAGAACACAAAACTTTAATTTCCTACTAGTTATATCTTTTGGATAGTGATGATACCAATAATCATGATCAACTTGTGTTAATGGTGCGGCAGAATCGCTATGATTATATACCTAAATATATTTAAAAAATCGATACTCTTACATGAAAATAATCAATAAGAATATAAATAATTTAGATACATTTACTTACACCATCCATAATAACACGAATACCATTTTTATGCATTTCATCAATCATTTCTTTTAACTCAGCTGTTGGACCATAACTTGTTTCAATAGCAAAATGATATCGTGGATTATAACTAAATTGTATTTGAATATATATTTATGTATAAATAACACACAACAAATACATACCCCCTAAAATAATAATAATAATAATAATTGATGATGGAAAAAAAATTATTCAATTATAAAACTTAAATAAAAACTATTCTTACCAAGAATGATTTCCTATAGAACAAAAAAAATCACAAAATCATAATAATTTTTTTATTTATGTAAACAATTTTCTTTACCAGGATATTCTTTGATTGGCATAAGTTCAACTGAATTAAAAAAAAACTAGGTTCAATCAGTTTCATAAAGGAAAACAAAATACGTACTTGCATTAACACCCAATTCTTTTAAATAACCAATCTTGTTCATTACATTTTTAAATGTACCACGAGAATTTCGATCATCTTCACCACCAGAAAAATCACCAACATGTAATTCATATATAACAAGCTGTTCGTCTTTTGGTAGGACACAGTCGTCATATTTCCATTCGTATTCATCTAATAAAAATATATCGATTTAGTTTACTCGAAAATAATTAAAGAATATAGTGATGAACACAAGTTTATAACAGTTATATTTTTGAGTTTTCTGCTTGGTAACAAATCGCTTGGAAGAATCTAAAAAACATCAGAATAGCTAAAAGAATTCTCTATTGAGATCGGTGGACTTTAAAATGTTGTTTTCATATTCTCGCTAGCTATTGCCATCGAGAAGAGAACTCGAAAATACAACTGCGCTAAACCTATGTCCATCACTATAGTAGATGTGAATGTATATACCGATAATACGTTTGCCATTTTTGATTATCAATACACCGACAGCTTGTTCTGCATCATCTAAATTGAGTTCATTTAAATAATTTAATATTTGTAAATTTCTGATTAATTTATATAAAGTCATAGATCTTTACACATCTAATCAATGAATACAATAGATTGTTATATTGGAATAACATCCTGAAAAACTAGTGACTAATTTGTTGATAGATGAAATCAGAAAATGTTATCTGTCAGATACAATCATCAATCTTTCTGAGGTCAAATGAGAAAATAAGATATTTATTCTGAATTGAATGTGTAATCTAAGCTTAGTCTGAACAGTTGTCAAACGGAAACTATTAGTGAAAATCTAATTTACGAACCGTCAATTACAAATAATATTATTTTCTTTCGCTGCTTTGAAAATAATAAAATTAAATGATAAGAATTTATTTCAATTTTCCCAAACGTACCAAACATATTATTAAAACGAAACGACATGGAAAAAACAAGAAATTTATTTCATTTATTGTTCTAATCCAATAAAAACTCTACTATCGAGATCGGCCAAAAAAAGTGAGCTCCAAATTGCGTAAACTCCAAATTTGGAGCTCACTTACGCATCCCTGTTTTACTCATTTATCTCAGTTAAGGTCATAGAGTTCATAGCAAATAGCAGCGTCCCATCAATCCAAACCCATTCACTATGAATCTAATGTAAATCTAAATTACTTAATTAATTAGTGCTCACGTTAATTAGTACTCACTCTAATTAGTACTCAATTTAATTAATACTCATTTCAATAGGGCTAGTTAAAGTCGATACTCATCTAATTATTACTAATCAAGATGAGTAATCATAAATTCTCAAAGTCTCTCCTATGGAGATACTCACAGGTACTCAAGGCCTATAATATGGGAGTACCCAAATTAGCTCAGGGGCTATAATATGGGAATGCCCATAGCTCATAAAAGGCTACACCATAGGAGTACCCATAAGTTCTCAAACCCTATCTTCTGGGGGTACCCATAAGCTCTCAGCAATTATGCTATAGGAAGGAGTACCGATAGTAGGACTTTACAGTTCACGCTCACGACAGCTCATATGAGCGTGTGTTTCTTCACTGGTTGACACCCGTTACCTATCGACTAATCAGGTCCGAGAAAGCCGTTTTCTTTTCTATTCTAAGGACAAAACATACTATTGTTCGTGTCATATGAAAGACGACCCTTGATAACCTATGCATCGGCCCGAACAACCCGATGTTCTCTTCTTAGAATAAGCGAAAAAAACAGCCCTGAAAGCTGATTGGTCGAGCTATCAGCCAATCAGATCCCAGCACCGTTTTTTTTTCGCTTATTCCAAGGACAGAACACGAGGGTGTTCGGGCCGATCTATAGGTTATGAAGGGTCCTCTTTCATATGACCCGAACAACAGTATGTTTTGTCCTTAAAATAGAGAAGAAAACGACTTTCTCGGACCTGATCGGTCGGGCCGATAGCTAACCGATATCAACCAGTTTCGAAATGCTCATGCTAATATGAGCGGCTCATAAACCTGAGCGTGAGCTGTACAGCCCATATGCATACCTCCATAGCGTAGGCCTTCAGAACCTATGGGTAGGCCCATTGGATAGGCGCTCTTGATGAATTTAGGTACCGCCTAGCTTTGAGCTTGAGAACTTTTCAATATTCAGATTAATTAGTCCTGATTAGATCAGTACTTTCATTAATTAGTCTTAATTAGATGAGTACTAATTAAGGTGAATACTAATTAAGGTGAGTACTAATTAATTAATTAATTTACAGTTACATTATGCTGATAGACTATGACTGAAGTTGATGATAATGCTATATTCGCTATCAACTATAAAACATGGACTGATGTCCGTGGGTAAAATATGGATGCGTGAGTGAGCTCCAAATTAGGAGTTTCTGTGTGAAGCTCACTTTTTTTGACCATCGACATCTAGTCTTGCCTCTTTCTACAATAAAATACATTTTTCTCACTTAAACTATATCAATTATGATTACTTAACGTTATCTCAAATATTGACTATAGATGAAATGTTAAAAATGGCAAATTACTATGGTTACCAAGTTTTATTCAAATAGTAGACAAATGACATGGGCATCTCAGTTGCATGCTTATTTGCATCACCCTCAATATACTACAGTATTCATGGACACTGACGAATCAGCATCAAAATTCTAAATATGGAAAAAGATCGAGTCATACTTTTAAGAAAAATGAAAAGCATTTATTTCACTAACTAAGTGGTATGTACGAAATGCTAAGATTTTGCTATACTGTAGATAAACTTCTTTTGAGACCTGGCAGTTGCTATCAATTGCTCACTGGTGGCTCGCCTATGCTAATAAGTACCGACGACATACCAGCGGTTTGTTTTTTGTCACTACCAGAAGTGTTCACAGGCTGATTTTTGCACATCCTGTTCTGCCCTGCTAACAAAGGCATGAGAAAAAAATTCACACTGCCCGACTGAATCTACTAGGGCAGGACAGGGTACCCTGCTGAACTAATACACTATCTTGATTGTAATTTCCCATCGAGTTAAAAACAAAAAACGTTTCCTTGTTGTAATCATAGAGTATTATTTTATTTAAGCCCATTTTACAATAATAGTAACTCATAGTTTCACCAATAAAATGCATGTATCAATTCGAAACCTTAATTTAAAACTATTGTAAATGGTTTCAGATCTGTATAAATCCATTTTGCAAAAAGATCTTTCAATTCATTGTTTTCTTTGAATGTTAATTTAACTTTTCGTTGAAAAACAATTTGATTTAATTTATATTGAACTAATTTTAACACTATTTTCAGGATGACAATCAGAAACTCTGAGTTTCCATTTTGCAGGATATAAAGAATTTACTCTACCCTGTGCTACCCTGCCCTACGTGCAGCTCTGGTTACTATTAATGAATACTATTGGTTAACCACCTGTATAGCGCATATAATATCAAACGATCTACTGACAGGTCTTTTGTCTGGTTTGAATCACATAGACCCTTTCTACAGAAATTACATTTGAAATCTGTCGAAATCGACTCTTGGAAGTTCTTATAAAATAAAACATTATTTACCACTTCCACGTTCATCAACATCAGTTGCATATGGATCAACAAAAGTGTACCAAATTTCTGTAAATGTCGCTTCGTTTTCACGTTGTCGATTTCGTTCTCGAATTTCTTCAAGAAGTCTAGCATAAGCTTGAGTTTTTTCTTGTTTTTCTTCAGGAGCTAAAAACAATGAGATCGTCATAATTATTTCCATAAAGTATATAAAATACAGTTGAGAAAAAGATATCCAAGAAACAAAATAATAAAAGTTACAAAATTCGACAACGATAATACAAGTATGATTACTTATATTTTTGTTTTTTTTTACTCGATGAAAATCCTGAAGAGTTTCTTCGTTAGTATCTGTAGATAATAAGAGATGTCACCAATAGGATTTTTATTTGTATTAGAAATAAAATTTAATTCTTACATAGATCTTTGAAATCATCATCATCATCATAATTGGGTAATGCAGGTTCTGGGTCTTGTTCAAACCATGATTTTGTTTGAACTATTTATACAAAATATTAAGTTCTTAAATTTTTCTATGACATAAAATATTTTCTTTACTTTTAAATTGATAATGATAAATTCCATCAGCTAAATCTATAGCTGCTCGAAAATAACCATCAGATTCATCTTTTTCCATAACTAATATTTAGACAAATTAATGAAAAATAAATTTCTATAAAATATTTTCTTACGAATATCAACACCAAACATTCGAACATTTGCATTTTTTAACTAATCAAAAAAAATTAACATAAATAAAACATAATTCGAAAAGCAAATATGAAACAAACACGTAATGCTGCTTGTTTATTGTAAGGAGCAAACAGGGTGAACGTAAATGGAGACATATTAATTATTTAATATGAAAGTCAACGATCTAAAATAATGAAAATATTATACAAAATACAATTTATGATTCATTCTATTGGAGAATCAGAAGCATTGTAAAACAAAAAACATATTTAAATGTCAATCGTTGGAGTTTGCTTCAATTCATTTATATTCATGGAGTTACATGTAAAAGAAAAAACAAATTCAATTAAATACTTGTATACAATTATTTCGTTGTAAAACGAAACAACATTGTATTATTAAATATGAAAAATATATCAGGTCATAAGAATATATCTATCATGAAAGCAGAAAGGGGTCAAGGCAAATTTTCTCGAGTACAAATGCGATTACTTGTCTTGTTCTGCATCCAAGCTAAAATCAGAGATAAAATATTTTTTATGTGAAGCGTTACCTTCTGTATTTGTACGACACAGAAAATAAACGATGTGCTTTATCTTTGTCTTTTGTTTGCTGTGTTATGTTAGGTTTTCATTAGAATATAATGCAAAGTTCGATTAAACCTATATGTATCGTGTGTAGTTGATGTCATTCTTCGAGTACAGAAAAAAAGAGACGAAGAAAGGTTCCCACGTGTCACCATTAATTATCTTTCTATAAATGAGCATCATGAATAAGAAAGAAAGATAATAAATTTTCTTCAACAACCTTCTATGTAAGGTTTACGACATTGCAAAAGGTGCATCACGAGAGAAAAATATTAATGATGTGCATTTTGAAAAAGAAAGTCATGAAAAAACGCTTAAGTCTTTCATACTGAATTAATGATTGTATGAACCACGTGATGGTAAACAAGAAAATATTTTCATAGAATCGAACGAACGAGTACCAATAATTGTATATCATATAATAGAACAAACACATAAAAGAATACAAACAATTGGTATTTTATGGAAATTTTTTAGAAACCAATACAATAAATCCATAAAAGAAAACAGATGGCGTTTAAACACAATGAAATGAATTTTTATTTTCACTATTTTCTTGTTTATTTATCAAAAGATATTTATAGAAAAAAAAAAGAGGTTCACTAATTTATATAAAAAAAAGAATATAAAATTAGAAGACATAATAGTTTAATTTAAATTTTCATATACTTGAGGTATATGTTCAATAACAATTTTTACCATGTCTGCTTCTTCCTTAGTTATTTCTGTAGGTAATGATTGCATGGCAGATGATACTAAAATATTTTCATATTTTGGTGGTCGATCTTCTTGTTGTCGTTTTAGTCTAAAAGAATTACAAGGCAAACATTGATTATCATTGATCAATGCAAAAAAATAAAGATGTTGTCAGTACCAAAAAATCAAGACATCATGTTCATAATTGTTTCTATGTCTAGAGCGCATCATTTTAGACCTATTATATGAAAAACAATGATCTTGTTTTTTCATTAAAGTAATTGAAATAGAACCAAAAAAAGTTCTATCACTTCAAAAGAGTTTCAAATAAATCATGGTTATCAATTCTAAACTAATTAGGACCATACGAAAGTAGTGGTGATAGCACGTTAATATCGTATAGACAGCTTGAAGAAACTCTCTCCCGTCTGTATTTATAATAAAAACAATGCGCTATATTGTATAACTCTTCAAATAATATTCTACTAACTGAATTTCGATAAGAGCTATTTGTCATGACATATGTCAATAACACAAACGTCCTTTTCAAGAAAAAGACGAGTAGATCTTTTATGGATAGCTTTTGATAGCAATAAGATAGAGAGTTGTAGTTTTCATCATTACACAGCTAAGATAATGATACATGGAACTGTCTTTAATAGATTTTTTTTAAAGTTTTCTATTCACTATTATGAAAACAAATGTACCCATGAACAACTTACAGTAAATTTTCCACGATCAGGTATGTATTCAAACCACCAATCAAAAATCTACAAAACTATGTACGGATCAGACGTTTAGATATCATCATTCAGGAATCACAGATATTCTGCCTGAAAGCCAAATCCCATTTTTCTAGTAACTACCCTGACAAAAGTACTTGTTTGTTTTTTGCTTCTGGATTAGAAACCGTTATTTTTAGAAATTCAATGAAAAACACTAGAGAAAGATGTTGGAAAAAGTCTCTGCTATACGATTCCATGCATCTTCATTTTTACCTTTCTAACAATGAAAACTGTAGATCTCTATCTTGTTGTCATCAAAACTTATACAAAAAAAAATGTAATAGGTTTTTTCTTTGAAATGCGCATTAGACTTATCAACACATACGATCACAAATAGCTCTTATCGGAATTGGATTACTAATAGATAGTAGTTAAGCAGTGTTTTTAATATCAGTATATACAATACATTCAAACTACTTTACACATATCTTTTTGAGTAATTGTTTCTCGAGATTATCTCTTGATTAACTAGTACTCGAGATCACAACGCACGAGACAATCAGATTTTAGCATGATATACTCGAAGAATGAAAACGAAAAAAAATGAGAGTATTACTATTCGATTAATATTTAGAAGTCGTAGAAATTCATTTTTAAGTGGGTAACATTCATAATAATGACGACTAGATTTTAGTCAAGTACTGAGAATGTATTGTAAATCATATCACTAAGTGTTACATTTTTTAAAATTGACTATAGTATTTTCTTAAACTCATATTGAATTATCATAGTGTTGTATCAAACATTTCATTTGACTAATCTTAATCATCTGGATTGCATAGAAATCATATAGCATTATGAAACACTTTTCTGTCTGCATATAACTTCATTGACTATACTCAATTTTTTTATAGATTGTTTTAAATCGATTAATTGTTACCTTATAAGGTTTTCTGGATGTTATGTATAAATTTATTTTTATGATTCATAATTTCCAGTGAAAGTTATATTATTATTTTTTACAAGCTCGAATGTTTATTAACATCTTAACTAGTCTAGTTGGTCTATTTGAATTTTTAAATTTGTTTTATCAATGATAAACTATGTATTCTTGAGAAAACTATTTAGATAAAAAGAAAGAACTATGTTAAAACATTTAAATAGACTAACTTACAACCACACGACAAGTTGTTGTAATTCTGTTGATAAATTTGATGGTAGTTCAGGTACCCATGTTTCAATTTTAGTCAAAATAACCGGTTCTATCATTTGAAAAAATGGATGTTTATTCGTAGCTATTTCCAGCTATAAGAAAGAAAATAGAAAAACAAACAAACAAGGATTATTTTTTACAGTTGAAAGACCTAAGGCCCACATATCTGATCGTATACCATATCCATGAGGTGATAAATTTCCATCAATTCGTTCAGGCTAGGAAAAATGATAAATTTTTAAAAGAAAATAATAAATTATGACAATACCGCTAAATAAATTCGTGTTCCTTTCGTTAGTGTACCTGTTACTGAATCAACCAATCGACCACATATACCAAAATCACAAAGTTTAAATATAACAGGATTCTGATTTAATAAGATATTTGATGGTTTAACATCTCGATGAAGAATATTTTGTGATTTAAGAAAAAGAAGTGCATTGGCAATCTCAAAAGTATGAGAAAAAAAGCAAAATCACTTATTATGTCTCTTTTTTTAGGTGTCATACATGATTAATCATCCGTTTAAGTAATAAATCAAGATGTTGTGTTTTGTCCATTGCATGCATTGTAGTACAAAACTTGTCCATTGATGTTTCACATAGTTCCATACAAATAAGTAATTGGCAAACCTCCTATTTCCAAATGATGATTTATTTATATAAATAAATAACAGCATTATTTCTACATACACGATCAATGATTGGCGCATAGAACTTAGTCACATATGGATTTAAACCTGAACCAACTGTACGCATTGTTATAAGATCAGTATTGGCTGTATAATCATTTGGATTACTGTGACTTGGAGTTAGACTTAACCGCTATTGATGTAAAATAAAACGTTCTTAAAATAATACAAAACTCTTTTAATTTATTTTCATTGAAACGATAAACTCTAAGAAATCCGAAGGGAAAACTTTATGAAAGATTCATCCAGATTTAATAAAAACGGAATTACTGTATGATTCATTGATGTTTTAGAATAGAAAATCTTTGTAAGATGATCAAAGAAATATTTTTGTTTACACTATCAAATCAAAGAATATTATTGTTGTATGATTCTCACTGTCTTTCAAGAAACCATGCACGTTTAAATTCTAGGAAACATATAAACTGGCTTCATAGCACGTAGGTGAAGTTATCACCAGATTCGAGTATTTCCAGCCCGGATTCGCTCATCAACTTGTTCCAATTCTTCCATTCTTGTTCCAAATACAGCTCGACGAGCTCTACCCAATGGTATGCTCAGATTTTCCATAGCCCGAGCTATAATTTTTAGGTTTTGTACAGCGCCATCTATTGTCTCAAACATCATACTTTGGACTGTAGCAAATCTGAGTACACCATTTGATACAGCTCGTCGAATTCTACTTGGAACAAGAATAGGAGTTCTGGAACAAGTTCTCGAGCGAATTCGGGCTGGAAATCCTCGACTCTGATGATAACTTCAAGTACGTCTTCATAGCAGAACTATTATAAAATATAGAAATATATAGGACGCTTGTTTTCTCTAAGAGAAGTTTTAACAGTCTTCTTGAACCTTACAGTAGCACCAAAGATTGCCTACATGATCAGAAAGTGTGTTTTAGATACATCTCAATATTTTTTTGTTACAAATGATGGTATTTGAAAGCAATTGAGGTTCTAATAAACTTGAAGTGGCCTAAAAATGTTTCATTCTAAGGTTTTTTTAACTTGTTTAACATTTTCTACTAAAAAATCTATCAACTTTCTTCGAATAATTTTTTGCTATATTTATGTGACAGGCATTGTTTAATAGGAAATTTTTCATTCATATTTGTCTTTCAATCAAATCAATGTCATTCTATCAAAGACATGCAACTACGTGTCTCTGATACATATTCCCTTGGGTACTTTTGACTGTTAAGATTCACGTTTGAATGCAGTTATTCATTTCTCATTATGTCATCAAGATTTGTTTCTCGAGTTACCGAAAACCTTGCAGTATCCTTGTGGTAGTTCCATGAATAATTTTGTGAATGTATATCATCATATAGATCTAATAAAATTGAACGTCTGAACTTATGTACGATTAGAGCTTTATTGATAACTTCGACTTTCTACGGTGACAATGGCTATAGGATTCTATGCATTTTTTATGGACTTTTGTTTAGTTTCACAGGACTTTTAACAATTTGGATATGGACGACCTATTAAATCTCACCAACTTCTCAATTCACAATGCTTTACTTTCTATTTGATTAAAATGCACAGTGATATGATATAAAGATACTGTGGTACGAGAAGAATAAGGGAAAGATAATATTCTATGACCGAAGAAAGAAAGAAGATTGTACAATTTATACTGTGCATAAAAACTCAGTTCATATATTTACGCGCCCTGGAACTGTGAATGGTAAAAGAACAAAAAATATCAATCTCATGGTAACTTAGCCACTTCGACCACACTAAGGGATGAACAATTATACATATGAAAACGATAATACTTTTTTGTACATCATATTTCTCATGTCATGTGAATTTTGACATTAAATAGTTCATGATTAAAGCATTGAATTAAGATAAATATCCGTTATATAAGAATGAAAAGTTGAGAAAAAAAAGCAATGAATAGCAGTTGATGATTATGATAATTTTCTTAACAAAATTATTTAACTCACTTTCACAGCCATTTTTATTTGTGGATGTTCTTTAATTTCAGTCAACATCACAGTTCCAAAATTTCCACTTCCAAGTTCTTGACTTTCGATTAACGATTGAACTGAAATAGTTATTGGCGTTCCTTTATAATCAAATGTTGCTTCTTCTCCTACATCTGATAGTCTAAAAATAATAAAACTAGTAAGAATATTTTTAAAATAGTTTTTATCGATTTACTTATAAGACGATGTATCTGGTGATGGCAAAGTTTGTTCATCAATACATGTGGGACATTCGATACGAACTAAATCAAAAATAACCATAGAATTTATTAGAGAAAACAAATATATGTTATTTACACATAGGTCTTTTTTTTCCACCTTCAGGTGGTCTATTTTGTGCCATTAATGAAAACTATTTTTATTTGCACCAAGTTTTAGTTTTCGTTGTAAATTGAAACTTTTCCTAGATAAATCTAAAATAAAATAGTTTTTGTACACTTCGTTGCAATCAACAAAGTATATGTAGAGGTTTTCTTTTCATAGGAATTAAAATACTGTACAAAAATATAATTTGTCTAATAATAATCTAGAAGTGCACAAGAAATAATAGTTGGATGTTTTCTTTATTTGATACATGAAACATATTGCTTATAATGTATGACAATAATTGCGAAACTAGACATACGTCGAAGCTAAAACTCTTGGTTTTGAGGTATTGATATTAGATACGGTGGTACCATTTGAATATTGTTTTTGAGACAGTAAAAGAAAGCTGATTTTGAAAAGATAAATCTATAATACTTTCTTTTAAACTTGATCATACACATATCACATTGAAGCGAGCTTTGGATATAATGTTATTTATCGATCAAAATTTGTGGTTAGATCTATTGATAATTGTAATATTGACAAGGCGATCAGAAAAAGATATTTGTAAGAAGCATAGCGAAGAAATTCACGTTTTTATTAGCATTGATTTCTAACAAAATTTATTTTATTTTGAAAACAATTTGTATTGTTTTCAATATGTGTTGTTTTTTAAAATGAGAATCTTTAGCATATGAATAATTGTTTTTCACATAACTAACACTTTTTTTATTGGAGCAGATTCTAATTGAGTTTGTTATTAATTAGGGAAAATCAAAGAACCTTTATTCAAGTCCAAAGCATATTGATTGTTTTTTTTTCTAATAAATTCGTTATTAACAATTGTTCGGCAATCGACAGATGAGGATATATATGTCGTATGAAAGTTGCAACTTCGACGTTAACGTTTGACGAAGTTACTTCAATTGAACAAAATTCCGAAGAAATGTCAGTCAATGAATGATATGAAAAACAGTGTATAAAATTATAGTTAATTTTCTGTGGTTTAGTCAAAGGGGAAACAGCTGATTATTGATTAGGGTTGATTAGGGAGATGATTAGCTTTCAAGCTAATCATCTCCCTAATCAAGTCTAATCAACAATCAGCTGTTTCCTCCTTGGGTTTATTACAGTTAAAATATGTTATATACTGTACAAAGTAGATCTCAGTGCTTCAACATAAACAACGAATTTCAAAAATAAATCTTTATAACATCTCGCCGATTGCATTTCAAGGTCACAACTTGCTCTTACTACTTTATTTATTATTACGTTCCTTATAATACTTGTCGGATATGTTCTGTTTTGAGATTAGTTTCACGCATAGAATTTATATTAGACTGATAGGTAGATTATACTCAAGTATAGCATTCAGAAATACAGTCAAATAAAGTCTTTGTTTGACTCAGTGTGAGTCTAACTTTGGTAAACGTTTAACTTATCCTTATATGTAGTATTTTTCTTATTATTATAAAATTCAGGTATTGTTTAAATCATAGCATAGTATTCTAGAGATCCTTTTCATTAGTTACATACCTTAGTATCGTCAGATGAGATCTATAATCATATAAATTGTTAACAAAAACTAATATTGGATTTTTCTCAATTATTTCTTCTATGTTTATTCGTAAAAAGTCATGTTTATAAAATGAAAAATTACCTATAATTTTATATATCTCGAAACTCTAACTTTGATACGACGTACACAATATACTCTGCTATTCTTTATCTGTATTAAGACATATAAATGTGGATCAAGATCAATGATGATAGTGATCAGAACTAAAATACTTTATATATCTTCAGTAAGAGTACATTAAGAGTAGGAAAGTGACAGTGAGAAGTTGTCTAGTATAGAATGTACCAGATTTCTTCAAACTACTAAGGAAAGATTGGTTGATATAAATAAAATGAGAGTAAAATTCTTGCTTTAAAAAATATTTCCTACATAATTTAGAATTTCACTTCTATGTAGTCAATTTACGGTAGAGAACTTTTTATGCAATGTTGTATCAAGAGTTCGTTTGAAAAGAAAATATGCAACGGAATTTATAGAAAAGTATTGTAAATTTATCGTTTCAATATTAGGTCTTTTTCTAATGTCTCGAAACCAAAACTTCGAAATTAGTTTTGATTTTTGTATGTCTATACGAAAAATTTGGTTTATGCTTGTCTTAGGCGAGGTAAATCGAAAACAAATTTAAGAAGCGAATGAAAACAGTAGAAGGTTAATCTGCAGTTTACTTACACCGTCACATACGATTGGTACACTTAATACAACAATCATTGTGTGTGTGGAAGTGAGGAAGGATGTCGCTAAATTGCATTTGTACCGACTAGAGTAATCTATCCCATCAGAACAAGTTTTCATTTAGTGTTTTTTCCTCGCAAAACTGCATTGGACGATCGCAGAAACAATGCATACATTTTTTCAGTAAATTGCATTCCATGAAAAGCCTTTTTGAACAACATTAAAAAAAAGCGTGAACACCAGAAGAAGCAAATGTTCTGTACATTTGGCTTTTGCTTTAATACGTCTACCATGAAAAATTCGGCCCTAATATGGGATATATTAATATTGGTTGTAACTGCAGCAGCCAATGAATCATCATATGGAAACCAATCAACCAATACTTTCATAATATTCGAACCTCTACTCACCTTTTTGGGTGATCTTCAAGATATTGAAAAAACTTATTGTTTAATAGACAAACAGCAATCCTATTAAATCTAACTATTCACATTTTCAATAAGCAATGATGGTGACTATTTTTTAAACAATTTTTGATAGGAACAATATAGGGAGACCTGGGTTTTCCACCACCATTCAAGAAAGAAGATCATTGGTCACCTATCTCTGCCGAAATCTAGTTGGTCAACAATGAACCAATCAGGTAAGTTTTCTGCGAAGGTGCTTGAAGACTATATTCTAAAGCCACTTCTCGTCAGACTTTGACTTGGAATATAACCAACAGATACAAAAAGTTCTTCCTTTTCGATCTATTCAAGTATCGACTTGCTAGGGTGACCATTCCAAACTTATGAGGGCTTTCCTGAGATGGTCGATGGCAACAAATTCATGTTATGAGACCCCGAAAGAGCTCTAGATAGAAGTAATTCATCATGCGGAATCGAATAGTGATATCTGTTTCCAGTTTGAAAGCGACTGGAGATCAGTCATGAGCCCTTCTAAAGTCTTCCAAAGTAAATGTACTTAAATAGAGAATCTTGTATAGACCATTGTATCTCTCAAATGAAACATACTGAAAAGTTGTGGCATGTGTGAATCGAAAAGAAATGATTCTTCCGATTGATTGGACTTATTCCAAGTCAAATCCAACGGACGATGACTTCAAAATATCTTTTTTTTTAAATCTCTGCAGAGAATTCACCTGATGGATCAATTGTTGATCAATCAGATTTCTGCACGCCAACACGACCATAGATTTTCTCTCTTGAATGATGAAGACTTTACATCTCTATATTGTTCCTATCAAAAGTTATTCAAAAAACAATTACGNAATAAGACTTTTATTCCCAAACTAAACACAGAATTTGGATCAGCACAAAAAAACTGAGTCGGATGAAGTACCTTTCAAGGAAATTCGATAACTTTCATTTTTTCTCACTTTTTTTGCTATTATCGGGGGACTGGAATTTATGCACACGTGTAAAAAATGAAAGTTATCGAATTTCCTTGAAAGGTACTTCATCCGACTCAGTTTTTTTGTGCTGATCCAAATTCTGTGTTTA
Organism: Rotaria sp. Silwood2; assembly: GCA_905329745.1. NCBI lineage: Eukaryota > Metazoa > Rotifera > Eurotatoria > Philodinida > Philodinidae > Rotaria > Rotaria sp. Silwood2. The sequence goes on along the minus strand of CAJNSZ010000002.1, from coordinate 12,115 downwards.
GTTTGGGAATAAAAGTCTTATTTGAATCCGAAAACCGTTGAATACTGCTTAAAATACCTTTGATATTCGTAAAACCCGGTTTTCTCAACACAGGAAAGGAAAGGAAAAAACTGCTCTGTAACTTTGTAAGTGGTGGTATGATGAGTTGAATGTGGTAAAATATTTGCCTTTATCACTTACGTAGAAAGACTTGATTCGTTTACAAAATCGAGCTCTACGTGGTGTACTTGACGAGATTCGATGTGCCACCACAAATAGAGTTTTAGGTCTTGCGTCGATTTAACAACCTACTTCTACTCAGTTTTTGATGCTGAATCTGAAAAAAAGAATAAAATAGAAAATTTTGCATATTTCCCGAAAGGATGAATTTTTCTCGAAAAACGACACCTCTCGAGTATTTCGTATTTTTCGACCGGAAAGAAGCTTTTGCTAAGGCTGAAAAGTAGATATTCGTGATCAGCAGATAAAAATCTATCAGATGATGTGAAAAAAACGCGAGAAGAAAATTTTTACTGAAAATTCGCTTTGCCGGCACCTTATTTTTAATAACTATATAATTCGATGGATCTTTTTCTAATGAGCAACTATGTAATTCAGTGAGTTGTAAATTCATGAACGGCTCATGAAGAATCAACAATAAGAGAATGATGATAATCTGATCCTAGGAGAAGACGAAACAGTGACCAAGCGTATTGAATCAAGTTGATCACATGGACATGGAACAACAGATGACGAATTACTTGAAGACATTCTATCGATTATAAGTGAAAGCAGAACTAAATCATTTGTTATTATTACAATAGATCGAGCTGCATTGTTACTTTCTATGTTCATTCATTGTTATTTGTTTTATCGAATCCCAACGATTACAGTTTTTAATCACTTCCAGAATAGGAAAAAGTTATTTCTCACTTACTTCGCTTAAATAGACGAGAAAGATATCTATTTTGAATTGATTGTGTTGTTCTTAATAAAAGCATTTCTGGTAAAAACATTGACATCATGGCATCTCATGAGATATTTCTTAAATATATTTCGTCCCATGAGACGGGATGGGATTGTCCCATGAGACGGGATGGGATTGTCCCATGAGATGGGATGGGATTGTCCCATGAGATGGGATGGGATTGTCCCATCCCACATAGAGCCCTGATTTGTATACTTTGTTAAGATTAACAAAGAATACTGGTAAATTTTCTTTTTATCAGGACTAAGATGACATATACAAATGTAATTTACCAAATAATCTAGAAGAAAACAACAAGTGACGATTGGAATATATTTTTATTTGATAGAAGATATATATTGATTATAATGAATGACAATACTTCTGAGAAGAAAGCTATCCATCGAAGTCAAAACTCTTGATTTTAAGGTATTAATTTTGGGTATTGGCTTTAATATAGTTTTGATAGTGGCTAGTTTTCATATTTAATATCAAGAATTAAAACAAAAACTGATGTTGAAAAGATGAGTCCATACTACTTTTTTGTAAACTTGATTAGCTATACAAATTCTCTTGAAGTGAACTTCGCATATTAAGTTATGTATTTGATCAAAAATAGATATTTTCAATAAACCATAAGTTTACAATGATCAAATTATCTTTCAGAAACCTATTGAGAGGTTATACAGGATCTCCGTGGTAATAGCATTAGCGTTGTCTTTTTGTCGAAAAAACATTTTGATTTTCCTCTTTAGTAGTATTCGAATACCTTCAATTAAAGAGACATTTTATGCATGCATTAAATCTCCATCTGCCTGAAAAGGTGTACGTGCGAGTTATGTGCGCACGCTTCCACAGCCTCACTTGCCAAGAAAAGTGAAGATATTATTTTACATCTAAATAAGTGATCTCCGTTACTTTTGTCTTTTTCTGGTTTTTTGTGATGCTCTTAGCGTCTTATTCCTTCATTTTTTATCTATTGATAATTTAGTATAAAATTCATTTTACTTGAGGAAAAAATTTGTATCGTTTTGAATGCATATCGTCTCGTAAATGAACGCCTATAGTGTATGAATAACTGTTTTTATTGGAGTAGATTCTGATTGAGCTTATTATTAACTAATGAAAATCAGAGAACCTTTGGTGACACAAAAGTATCGTGGAACTTGTGTTAAACTGCAAAAGGTATTATTATTTTCTTTTTCTAATTAATTATTTATTTGCAGTTGTTCGGTGTTAGAAAAATGAGAAAACATATATATATTGCTATTCTTTATCTATATTAAGACGTTCAGATGGATTGAGTTCAATAGTGAAAGTGATCAGAACCAAAATAATTTATATATTTTCAGCAAGTGTAATTATATTCAGAGTAGGAAAGTGACAAAGACAAGATATCTACAACAGGATATAGAAAGATTTCTTCAAACTATCTAAGAAGAGGTTCATACAAATAAATGATGAGAGTGAAATCCTTTCTTCAAAACATACGTCCTACGTGATTTAGAATTTTGATTTCTATGTAAGGTACACTTAACGGAAAATTAGAGTTGATTTTATTTTTCATTGACTTATAGATATGGTTTTACAGAGCACGTAAGGCTAGTTACAAATGTATACTGTTTATTTCAATTAGGTAAAACTGAGTAAAAAAATATTATTTTCTTAGATTGAAAATAAATAATGTAAAACGAAACCGCTATCAATATATGTAGGATTATAGTATGTGCTTGTAGATACTTGTGTAAATCTATCTAGTCGTTTGTGACAGAACATACAACCAATAGCCTTATATCATTTGACTCAGCCAGTTTCAACCTACAAAAGTACCCATATGACTTTGTTATTTTTATTTTTGATCGCTGAGAAAATGGCACATGGCCTTGTTGTAGTAGTAAAAGGAATAAAGATGACCTTGTTTATTGCAGTTTCTATCATCAAAACTCAGTTGAAAAACAAAATAAACGGCATATTCGCAATTAGCATGACAAGTTACACCAGACCATATATATTTTAGTAAAATCACTTTTCCACTAAAAACAAACTTGTACTTCTCCTCAGCATTTCTCTTCTTAAATATCGCCTACGAATTTTCTTTTATTTGACACAGAATTTTCTGATATATATGTGATCCGATGTAGATTTTTACGCTGGTTCTGAATATGCTGTTTACATTGCTTTTCAGCTGAATTTCAATAATAGAACCTGCGATAAACAAAGTCATTTTTTTTACTACTAAAACAAGGAAAACTTCGATTTTCTCAGTGGCAAAACAAAATTTTAAAAAATCATATGGGTACTATTGTAGGTCGAAACTGGCTGATTTAAATGAGATACGACATTTGGTCTTACCTTCTCTCACAGAAACCTACATATATTGGTAGCGGTTTTTTATGTAATTTATTTCAAGTCGAAGAAAATATTTTTCTACTCTGTCTTTGATAATAAATTAGAAAAAAAAAATTTCAGAAACTTTAGAACTGTTTTGAGAAAAACAAGTAATTTGGGTTGTATTCGTGATCTTGTCAATATTCGAAGTAAGGAGAATCAAATTGAAATAAAATGTATATGCTCGTAATTAGCTCTTCTAGTTCTATCAAAAATCATATATAAGTCAATGAAAAATAAAATTCACTCTACTTTTGCATCTTGTGTACATTACTACGGTTAAGACAGAGAAGATTATTCATGTAAACTTATATCAACAATTCATTTCGAGAGAATATATGCAATCGAATTCATAGAAAAGTATTATAAATTTATTCTTTTAATATTAGTTTTTTGCTTATATGTTAAAACTTACTGCAAAAGCAAAACTTGAAAACGAGTCTTTGTTTTTATGTATGTCTATATGAAATATAAGTTTATTTTTGTCGTATATGAAATAAATCGAAAACATATTTATGAAATCAATGAACATAGTACAAAGTTCATCTGCAGTTTACTGATGCCATCATATATACACTTGGTAAGTTTAACGCAACAATCAATGTGAGCACGATAGTGTCACTAAATTACAGTTGTATTCACTAGAGTAATCTACCAAATCAGAACAAATTTCCATTTAGTATTTTTTTTATTCCAACAATTCATCAACTAATTTCCGAAACATTGTATTCATCTCTTCAACAAAGTATAGTCGATACAAATTTTTCAGAGTAATAGAAAAATAGAATGAATATCCAAAGTAGTGAAAATTCTGTAAATTTTGCTTCTATTTGATATACCTGTCATGAAAGTCATTGGTCTAATGTTTGATGGATTGATATTGGTTGCAATTGCAACCATAGTAATCAATGAATTATTATATGAAAATCAATCCACCAATATTTTTATAACATACGAACCTCTACTCTTATTTTTCATTGGTCTTTAAAATATCATAAGAGTTTATTTGTTCAGTAGACAGACATACAGACAAACAACGGTTTAACTATTTTCTATAAATCGTGTAAAGAAACATTTAAAATATTTATTCAATGATAATTTTAGAAATAAAAATATGAAGAATAAGCAAACATAATTGTAAATTCTTTTAGATATTCTTTTTTTTTTCTTCAATGGCTTCTTCAACGACGACAAATAATCAATCGAATGTATTAAATAATGAAACAGCAGTTTATGAATATATGCGACAATTTGTTGATTATCAAGAAAATGGAATTGATCTAAATGAATTATCACAAATTCGACAACTTGATATTTATTTACAAAGTATTTTATTACTTTTTGTTTTTATGCATGTATTATGAAAGAGTTAAGTTAGACATTAAAGTTTAATCGAGTACCCCAACTGGTTATTGGAATCAGAATAATAAAACAACCGACAGAATTGAAAAAGATTTTTTATTAAGTTGTTTTTCGTTTAAGTATTGTTCAAATGAACTCTTTAGAAAAATGATAACGATATTTTCACCTATTCGCGTTTAATCAGCTTCTTTGGGATCGTCATGAACTAATGTTGAGCATCGATTTGCTTGAAAATATAATCGGTCGATAGAGCTTGAAGCTCTGTAACTAGTAGAACATAGTTATAAGAATCGACTAAGGCTTGCAGTAAGTCACCAGTTATTTCACTGGTAAATAATCTACTGAAAAATGAAAACAATGCAATATAAGAAGTATTTTTTTTTCTGGAATTATAATAGATAGTTTCTTTCTGTTGATCTCTTTGTTTTGTTCTACAGATTGTTATAATCGTGTCCGAGAACTTATTAATAATCTGCGTAATAAACAACAACATGATTCGGTAAATATCATTTTTTATTTTATACAATACATTTATTTTCTTGTTATTTAGCAATCGCAATCGGATATTCAAACAATATTAATAAAAACTTTAATACAAGCTAAAGCAATAGGTGATAAAAAAATGCAATTAAGTCAACAAATGCTTGATACAACTGAACGACAATCAAAAAAACTTAAAATAGCATATCAAAAATATAGTAAATATTTCGTTTTAATTTGAATTATTTTTTTGAATTTATTATTATTTTTCTAGTTGAATCAATAAATCAACAATCAACATCAACAGAGAATAATTTAAATGATATAGATTCTGAAAATGAATTTGATTCTGATATGAATAATCAACGTTCATTATCAACAAAAACAACAACAACATCATTATGGAAACGTAAAACAACAACAAATAATCCATCAACATCAACAATAAATGTTAAACGAAAATGTGTTACTAATACTGAGCATAATAATGATCAACGTGAAAGAAAAAAACCTACACAACGAAATACAAATTCTAATACACAAACTACAAATAGTGGAAATAATAAAAAATTTAAATTAAATAATGATACAACATCAACACCATCTGATGAACCAACATATTGTTTATGTTCACAAGTAAAGCGAATAATAACAAATATTGTTCTCATATTAAATCGTTCTTCTTTTTTTTTTGTTTGTTTTTAGCTATCTTATGGTTCAATGATTTTATGCGATAGTAAATCATGTGAAATAAAATGGTTTCATTTTAATTGTGTTAATTTAACAACAAAACCTAAAGGAAAATGGTTTTGTCCAAATTGTCGAGATAATCGTTCTTAAAAAACAACAACAATAACAACAAACAAAAAGAACAAGATTTTTTGTATATGTTTGTATGTACATATTTATTATTTTATTGTTGGTTTTTTTTTGTGTTCCTTGTTTTTTTTTTTAAAGTCACAAATAAGATATATAAAAATTTATTTCGTAGAGTTTAAACAAAAATGAAATTATTCTTTTAAAATTTTGTTTGATTATATATATATATATATGTATATTGATATTATTTACTATGAATTGAACAATTTATATACAAAAAGAAACTCATGTCTACAGGTAATGCACTTACCCATTTTTGACCTTAGCATTGTCATAATTCATTAAGTTAACATGGCAAAATATTGAAACTTACGGTGCATCTAGATATATGAAGGCTTTAGTTTCACCATGATTTTCATTTGATTGAATTGTGATGACTCTAGAAGGATAAAAAGTCATGGTAAGGCATTCATCCGAAAGGACTGTTACACTAAAGCAATTCAAAAAAAGTCCATACTTCGAAAGTTGCTCATTGGAAACACCATGTTTTTAATTGTGTTTGCGAAGTGATCTATTAATGTCAAACTTCAAGGATACTACTGTTATTTTAATTTTAAAAATGACAAGGTAATGTTCAACATATGATAACAGACAATAGGACTCAGTTGTTTGTAAAACATTGCATGAGGTTAGATGAGAGCTACCATCTATTCTTGTCTTTATTCAAAATAAATAACAACTATCGGTAGAAAACATGAAAACCTCGAAAAAAAATTTGAATAAGTTCACTTGTTTTATGTTTCAGAAATCTTCTACTCAACTTTGGACAAGCTGACAAGACTAAAAACCATATTTAATTGTTTTAAAATTTTACAATGCATATTAATTATTAGATAGGAGTCTTATAAGTCGAAATATATTCAAACACACGTATGATTCTTTTAACCCTTTGGTTACGGGACACGTATATATACGTTTTGAATTTCGCTTACAGTACGGTTGCGAAATTTTTTTTTCTTGATTAGATCATCAGAGTGCCCCTGTTGCTCTCGTATTGCCTCGTCATTGTGACATCGAATAGCATTATTATGCATTGTATTTGTCAACTTTCTTCTGCATTCTGTTGACATAGATTCGTTGTGATATATTTCGTCATAATAGTTCAGGCGGATTTTTCTTCGTACTTTCCTTCTTATCGACTGATGTTCTATGTTTCTGTCTTGAATTGAAATTGTTCATGGAACAAGTTCCAGGATATTCATGATAGTTGGTGAGTCTCCACGCATTGCTTGTTGAAATTCGCCAGCATATTCCATAGGATTTTTCCAATGTGGTCACATACGTCATGTTGGTTTTTCACAACATTTGTAACGTTGGACTTTATGTTATGGGTTGTTTTGAAGAGTATCATACTCTGAAACATTTCTGAATGCTTCTGTATCATAAAAAAATCTAATTAAAGATTTTTGAAAAAAAACAATATTTCTCAGACAAAAAAAAACGGTCACCAAATGATTAAATAAATCTTATTCATTTATTTATGAGATCTTTAGAATAATCAATAAGATTCTTCTTAAACATTTGAACAGGTTAAAATCATTTCGGATATAGATTAATAAGTTTTGTTTCTTTACAAACTGATTTTCGACTTTTGATCATTTCGAATCACGGGAAATCATTCTTTACCTGTTCACCGCGAATCAATAGAAATGAAAGAAAATAATAAGAGATTAGGGTTTTTTTAATCTTATAACTAGAGATTTTCTATGATTTAGAATGATTTCTGATAATTTTCAACTACTTTCAGGTATTATTCATATTCTTAACACATTATAAAGATTTCTAGCATAGAAATCAGTTTATTCTCTATTGTGTTGGAAAAATTTTGAACAGAAACCACTAACATCAGCTAATGAAGTGCGCAATGGTGGATAAATAGATTTCCCGGGATCTTGTGCTTCAATGATTCTATCTTCATTTTTCCTTTTTTTGATGAGTAATCTGAACTAAAAAGAGCTTGTGTTCTCATTAAGTTACATTATAACCTATAAATGATGCTAGAAATTTTCGTCGCAATAACAAATTATCACAACGGTACAATGTTGCAATAACTCTTAATGATAAATATATATTTACATCTTAGAAAATGACTTTCTCATGGTGGGGGATGTGGCTATTGATATAAGTGTTTCTTTCGTTAGCATTCATATTTAGATCCCAGAAAAGATACTACAACGTGATGTCTGTGCGACAATTTATCCTGCAATGAAAAGTCTAGTGCGGTTATAAATCATAGATTTTTTCTAGTAGAAGCAACGCCAAAAATCGGAACTAAAGTGCTATAAAATTGTCAATAAATATATGTTTGACATAATGTTCATTTATGTCATTGACTAACATAATCTACTAGAAGAAAAACAAAAGAAATTTTCCATATATCATTGAAACTCAATCATTTAAACTGGAAAAACGAAGGAGAAAAACCATATAAACGATATTTTTTTATCGTCTCTAACTTTATATAAAATAATGCTTTTATTATGTATTCTCCTATATTCATTTATATGATGCTCTTGTAGTCTACAGATATGTCTCTGAAAAAAAGCAATTGATGATTGTAAAAAGAAAAGATATTAATACATAACTCGTTAATAAGTAAAGGCAAATAAAATATGATTGACAACTTGTCAAAACAAATAAATATTGAGGGCATTATAAACCAAGCTACCAGCAGACCTGACTTATACACACATGCTAAATCAAAATACGGCAATGGATCCAATTAATTTATATTCTTTTTGTTTGAAAAGAAGTGAAACTGCATTTACTTTTCTTTCTTCCCTGTATTATTCTGCTTCCAATTGTAATGCATTTTCGACTTATTCCAATTAGTTACTTTCAAAATTTAACGAACTACAATTCTGCCTATAGTGATACATAACGTTCGAAATGAACCTCAAAAACAAATTCAAGTAGATTTTCATCAGAACAGGCTGACAGATCTAATTGTAAACATTTGTCTTATTGAATGAAAGATTCATTTTATGATTAAATTCAAATAATTTATTTGATTCTATGTTATTACTTTTGTACTATATTTGAAGAAAAACATTCGTTTTCAATTGAATAAATAATTCGATGTGAATCAAAACTTATGAATACATGCTCACTTTTTTGAAATAATTTGTTGACTTAATAAAATCAACTGCAAGAATGAATTTCTTTATCTAAAATGATTCTATTTATTATTGAATATTAACATTGAAAGAAACATTTTCGTCGAGAACAAAAATTTGACGTTATTAGAATAATATCTTTAGCTGGTCTTCTTATAACAATAAATAAAGTATTAATTAGCAGAAATAAGGAACAAGATAAATATCACTAGTGGTTTTTTTCTCTTGTTATTTTTGACAAATAATTTTAGAAAATAATCTTTTTTTACACTACAAAATCATTAAGTAATTGAATTCGTAAGCATATGAAAAAAAAATTTCATTCTTGGTTCTATGAGTTTATAAATGTTATTTTTTTCGATAATTTTGAATCTATGACATTCGGGTTTCGATATCAGCTTTTAATTGTTCGACATTTGCGCCAACAATTCGATGAATTTCTATTTCGTCTTTAATAAAAACAAATGTTGGCATTGCTTCAATACTATATTCTTGTGAAACAGCTTCCGCTTGATCGGTGTCACATTTAAGAAATACGACCTTGCCTTTAAAATCGTTTGAGCTCCATTCTTCAATTTTTGGTGCGATACGAACACAGGGACCACACCATCTAATAGATAAAAAATAATTATCTTTTCTTGTATTTTTACGAGAAAACAGTTTCACTTACGTTGCAAAAAAATCTATTATGATTAATTTGCCTTTGTTTTTCTCATCACCAAGTTCACTTCGAAGTTCTTCAATCGATTTGATTTCATGGACCATGATTTATAAATTTTTATTCAGATACGGAATGAAATATAAACTAAAAAGAAAAAAAAATTAAAAATAGTAACAACATTATTTTAATAATAATGATGGTAAGCAAACGGAATGAAAGTATGTATTTAAAAACAGAAAAGAAAAGAAAGTTGGTTACTGATAGCAACAGCTCATTTACTGTTATTTCACTCGCAAATATAAGAAGTAGAAAGAAGACGGCAAACATTCGTTTCTTTTTCTTCTTTTTTTTATCCTAAAAAAGTAAGAAACGTTTTATGACTAGTCAAGTTGACTGAAAGACGGAAACAATGAAATTGTTATGAATAACGATATAATCATTGAAATGGCATTCGAGCAAAAATTTCCGATTGCTAGAATGATTATATTAACTTAACTTTAAAAAAGAATAGTTCATTATTACAATAATGCTGTTAATTTTATTATTCATATCACTTAATTTGTATATTGAGAACTAAAAGAAAACAAATCTAAAAATAAAAATTTGTAGAAAAAAAGAAATTTATTATAGAGATTTTTCCGAATAAATAATTTAGTTAGAATAACACTATCTTCGGCATTCATTAAGCTGATGTTCCTGTGTATATGAGCTATACATTTAAACTGGTGTTTCTTTGCATTGAAAAAGTGTTCCTCGTCTAATTAGAACATATATATATATATGTTCTAATTAGACGAGGAACACTTTTTCAATGCAAAGGNAAAATTCGCCCACCCACACTCGTTTCTTTGATTTTGTCTAAGAGGAACATCCTCTCTCTCTGTTACGTATACTTTGATCACGTTAAAGATGAACATGTATATATATGTTCTAATTAGACGAGGAACACTTTTTCAATGCAAAGGAACACCAGCTTAAATGTATAGCGTATATACACAGGAACACCAGCTTAATGAATGCCCTATCTTCGATTAATTAAAATTTCTTTATTGATATTTAGCGCCATCTGAAAAGTTTTCAGCATACATTAAAGATGTTTTTATGACTGTCTTGGCAGTGGCGAATTTAGGGGGGTGCGACGAAGCGATCGCACCCCCTTGCCAGAAAATTTTTTCGATTTTTTCCAGCAAAGACGAACGAAAAACATGTTCATACTACCTAAAATGTACCTGAAAATGTGCCTTTTGCCCATGATCGCATCCCCCTTCCAAAATTCTGGATCCGTCACTGTGTCTTGGACTTTAGAATCTTTTAGAAAAGGACGAAATGTTTATTAAGATACTTTATTAAGTGTGAAAAAATAAATGTACTACTTGAAATTAAATGCAAAAGCAGTTCATGAGTTAATAGAGGGCTTATTCTTTTTTGTAGTACTCAAATCGAAGTTTATTGAAAAACAATTCTTTTTTTAGGAAATTACACACTATGATAAAATATAGGATTCATACCCTTCTGATGTTTTACTAAAGCAAATATCAGAAATAGGATGCTGCATTGGATGAAACTAATTGACTGAAATTATCTCATAAATCCTTTTCTTTTTGGTTCGAAAACTTATTTATTTTATTTTTAATGATAATAAAGTAAAAAACAAAGCTTATAAATTTCAAAACATAAAATATTGTATGCTTTGCAATTTAATTTACTTTAAATAAATTATATTCGCTGATTGAATAAACAAGATTGTAAATATTTGTACTAACTAAATGTGGAATAAGACTTGTAGTACGAAACATATTCTATGGTACTGTTAGTAGTCAATAACGGAAGCTATCATCGTTGATCGAATTATTAGAAAGAACTTTGACCATTCAAATTATCATAGTGAATATGTTAACGGGCCATCCATTAAAAACGTTCAGGCAAAAACTGCATTTTTTTACTGCCTTCTTCCTCACCCTCCAGTTTCTATGACTCACTTTTCCTCCTGGAGTGTTCAATATTAAAAAAAAAACTGTCAGAGTACGAATGCGGGTGTCTTACGTTAACCATTATTAACACTCACACCTATAGGCATACTCGATTTTAAAGAGCAGAAAATAGTAAAAACAAACATTGAAGTTCAACGCTAATGACAGTCGAAAAATCTAGCAATGCTTATATTACTGCTCCGGAAAATCACTAGCTTATTCATGTAGCATAGTCTTCAATTATTTCTGCGCCATATTTATATTCAACTTATTGAATCAGTTCATTTCCTACTTAAGATTGCTCTGTCAAAAT
>CAJNSZ010000001.1:4925330-4939102 GCA_905329745.1 Rotaria sp. Silwood2 | reverse complement strand
ACTTTAAATGACATTTTTTTATTTGGTACAAACAAATAAATACTTTCAAAAAATTTCATCGCGATCTGACTCTCCTTTCGAAAGTTATCGTGTATACGGACGGACGGCCGGACGGACACACAGACAGATTTTACTAGTGTACTCACTTTTTGAGTACACAAAAAGAAATTTTCAAGTTATAGTTCTCCATCTCCACCGTGTCCTGCTGATGAAGTAATTCTTGATGGCCATAATTTCTTTAACCATCTTTTCCCACTTAATGATTGATCAGTTGTTGTTATGTCCGATTGATGCTGTTCTATATCAGTTTCATTTTCACACAAAGGTCTTGTTGGTTCTCCAACACCATGTTCTTGATGCATTCGACTTATATATATACCCAATCCATCAATTAATGGTTTATAATGTTCAAAAAAGAAAGCATTTATTTGAGCACCCAAAATAAGAATTGTAGCAAAATAAAAAAAGAATAACGGCAAAACCAATTTGTCCTAATAAAAAAAAAATCGAAACTAATATTTATTTAAAATAAATTCAAAATGATTGATTGATTTACCTGCATAATTTCCCATAAATTTTCGTACATATAATGGAAAAAAAATAATAAATATTTCAAGTGTACCAGCAACAACTAATGCTCCACACCATGTAACTTTAAATGACATTTTTTTATTTGGTACAAACAAATAAATACTTTCAAAGAAAATAAATCCGAAAAATAATGAAAAAATCATTCCAGCAAGAAATGTTCCAAAACGACCACTACCACCTGGAATAATACTTATTAAAGCTGTTGGTGCTGAACTAGCTGCAAGCATTATTGGAATAATTATTATAAATAGAAAAAGCATTCCAAAAGCTAATAAATTTTGTCGAAGAAATGTTCGTTGAGGTAAACGATAAACAATAGTCATACATTTATCAATAGCAATAAATAATCGAGATGCACCAAATAATGCAAAAAAAATACCAATACCTAATATGAAACCGGCATCTTTCGATAAACGATCAAAAGCAAGATCTACTACCTCAAAAATAATAAAAAAATAAAATAAATAAATAAATATTTGTTTACTTTAAATTAATTTTATTTACTTGTTTAATTCCAGATTGTGTTGTATTATCAGCTGGAAAGAAATGAATAACTTTATCTTTGACTTCCCTTTATATATCAGGAAAATTTTTCAAAACTAAACCCATTATTCCAAATAATGCAACAGCTATTGGAAGAAGAGTAATTAATATATTATATGCTAATATTGCAGAAAAATCCATCGACCAATCATTTGAAAATTTGCGAATAATACGACGTACCGGTTTTGTTTGGCGTTGTCCTCCTTTGAACACAGTTGTAGATTTTATATTATCTATCATTGTGTTTTATTTTGTATATTCAGTATACGAAATAAAATAATTTAATACGTCTAAAATAAAATAATTATGACTCAAAAAAAAAGAAAGAAAAAAAGAAAATACAAAGTAAAATAAATTTTAATGTAATTTGAGAACCGAAGAAATTCATGTTTCATATAGCATCAGATAAGGCCCCGAACAGACCGACTAATTCAAAGTGAATTAAAACTGAATTAACGAATAAATCGTCTCAAAAAGACGATTTAAATCGAAATAGACCAATCACCAGGGCTGGCCCGACTACCGAAACTTTGGGGGGTTGTAAATTGAATTTTTCAGCGAAGGTAGTGTCTACTCTTTACAATAAATTTTCTTCTAGAAGAAAGTGTGTTTATGAACCAATAAAGGACAAACTATNTCATAGGAAATCTGAAGTGTGTGTCTTTAAGATGTTCACGATTTGATTATCTCTAAAAAAAAATATTTGTTTAGTTTGTGTATATAACTCTACTAAAAGAATTTTATTAATTGCTCTAGAGATCATTATTTGTGTCGATAGCTTCACAAATCATTCATAAAAACTCTCAAAATCTTTTTAAGAATCAAAACTATTTTTGTGAATTCATACAGTAGACAACTCAGACAACATGTTCATATATTTGTCTGAAAAATCATTTTTTTTTATCAATATCGAGTTTTTTGTGGGATGATGGGTGCCATTAAGATATTGCTTAATAAACATGAATCCAATGAAAAATCTTTCATATAAATGAGTATCATTAAATAAATTCGCTTTTTTTTTAAATACAACAAACATTCCGTTGAATAATGATTATTTTATATACATGTCAAAATAGGTTTTTTCATAAAAAGAAAAACGATAAAAACGAAAATGACTTTATTTTATGATTAATAAGTTTTTTTTATTTATAAAATACGTTATAAAAAAATCAATCATACAAAACGATATGAAAAATGAGAAAAGAATTGCAACATTTTATTTGAAAAACAAAAAACAATAATGATCTGAATGATTTGAAAAGTTATTTTGAATTATTTCTTATAGATTCGTTTGGAACCATTTCGTGATAATCTGGTACCACCATCATCATCATTATCATCATCATCATCATCAACAACAACAACAACATCAGAAAAAAATTCTGAACAACAACAAACCTCTTGAATCATTAACATTTCATAAAGGCTGATATTGTTAGTTTAATAAACATACATTTCTATACATATTTATTCTCGTTTTTCTCTATAAAAGTCAATAATTTTCATCATAGGACAGACAATTTTGGTGGAAAAAATATTAAAAGTATTTGACAGGAGAAAAAGAAAATAATTAATCTAATTCTTTCTATTCCTGTATTGGTGATTGTACCGTAATTGATTTACTTCTATTCGTTACATTTATATATTTCCTTTTCCTTTCAATATACTTGTCATTTCAAACTAATAACGTTAATTCTGATGGTATGTGTACACATATACCTAACAGCATATAAACAATTCTTGTAAACACTTAATAGTTTACCTATTCGTATACAATATAGAATGGCTTTAACAGTTTTTTTATTTAAAGTTGCTAATCTTGAAATAGGAAACGCTAAACCTGATGTATTGGATGAAAATCAAGAACAATCAACACCATTAATTATTGATGATAATTTAACATTACTTTGTGCTAAAGTTATATTTCGAGGTATCTATTAAAACTATTTCCATTCAAATGCAATAAAAAATAATTCAAAAATTTCTTTTTCTTTTTCATCGATTTTGATTTAAAAAAAAAATTTTTTCTTCAGGAATTCATCTTTGGTCAAACAATGTTCCGATACAAAATGGAACAGCAAATTTTATCGCACGTGGAAATAAACCAAAAAAATTTCATTTTAATTTAGCAACTATGTTATTGCCTGATGACAAAATACGTATGGAATTTTATACAATAATAGCGAAAAAAAATCGTAAAAAAATTATTGCAACTTTCGAAATAATGCTTGAGTCATTAATGAATACAAAACATATTGACTTACGTGAAGAAAATTTATCGGATCCAAATAATTATTTAATGAAATCAACTGTACAACTTAAACTTTTTTATACACCACCAAGTATTGATAAAAAAAGAGATTTATTAGCTCGACTTGATGAAACAACTGACACTATCAATTGGATGGATCAATTTGATGATGGCGGTCGACATGGTGGTCATCGACGTCGATATATTAATTCAAAACATAATACTAGATTGTAAGTAGTCGATTTTATTTTTCGGGCTACAGAAATTTTGACCCAAGGAATATTCGACCTAGTCCTAAATCCCGATGACTTTTCGACGCATGTTTAAATTAATCTCTATAAAACACCTTATTTCTTTAATTAGTTGCTATATTCAGTAGTGATAAGCAGTATGCACCATTATTAAGATGTACTACTCTCAGTAGGACAACATGGTGTGGATCTGGATCTGGATCTCTTTTAGATCCAGACCTACACCAACACTCACACAATGTCATCCTGCTGAGTACAATGAAATTCAGCAACTAATTAAGGGAATAAAGCTTTTTATAGAGATTAATGCAGTCAGTTTAAGCACGGGTTGAAAATTTCTTGGACTGAAACTCCGGTCTCCCTTTCTTTTATTTCAAAAGAAAAATGTTTTGTTTTTGCATGAAAACTTTATGATATTCTTTCCGTGAGATAATTTAATGATTTTTTTACTATTTGTACACTTAAATGAAGCGAAAACAATAGTTATTTATGATTGATAAATGATACTTGATCTTTAGAATTATTATTTGATTAAAATTGTTGATAATCTATAGTAAAATCAAAGTATACAAATTATTTTTATTTAAGTAATAAACTTCGTGTGAAATTCGTCGGTCGCACAGATGATGCTGATTCAGATTCATTTAGTGATTCTGAATTTGGTGGCAATACAAATTCTACTGAAAATTTATTGGCGATGACTCGAGAAGAAAAATTGAAGGTTCAATACAATGAACTTGAATTACTCGAAAAAAGGTTTGAAAAAAAATTATTTTAATTTAGATTTTTTATTTAAAATAATTATAGTTTGGGACGATATGAAGGTGATGAATATCAAATGACTCAATGGCAAATTATGGTTAATATTATACAAGGACGAGATTTTGCTGGACTTGATATTAATCCATATGTATGCGTTCAAATCGGTGATCAAAAACGATATACAGGAGTACATAAATGTAATAATTCACCATTCTTTGGAGAAGTAAGTCATTTAAATAAAATAAATCTTCAATCAAATCATATCAAATAATATAGAAACAAGAGAATAATTTGAACTATTATTCAACAGATTTCCGAAAAGCTTTTCAATATAGGAAAGTTTTTCGCTAAAGATTTTTGCAGTCAAGTTAGCTGTCCGTCATATTAAATATCTGAGAGACATAAAGCAAATTATCATTTGAAAAAATATATTTTTACAAAACCATAACTGCAGAATAGAGCTCGTTGGGTCCAAAAAATTTGCAGATCTAGATCCTGACTTGGCCGAACTGTATGTTGATATTCTCAAGGAAATATTCTAATTGAAATTAAATAATCACCCAGAAGATTCGAGATATTTTTCTCCGATTTGTTGTATTCGATGACTAGTGTACCTAACACATTTTTAGAATACTAGAATCTATCGGATCCAAAGTTGTCATATCCAGACTGTACTGGATTTGAAATCAATCCGATGGGCTCTAGTGCAGAATCTGCTTCGAAAAGGAAAAATTTTCCCAAACGTAGATAAAGTCTTGAAAAAATTTTCTCTATCTATCAAACAAAACAGTTATCTAGAAAACTAATCTTTATTAATCATCAATCGATAGAAATAGGTTTCATTAAAAAAGTAATGAATTGTATTGTTACATAACAGAATAAGCGTTGTTGATAATTTCAATAAATAAATAAAATTGCAAAAACTGTGTACGAAGTCCATGCTCTTATTACTACAAAAGAAATGTTTCTTTAATCGAATTCTTAAATGAAAACAATTTTCTTACATCTGAATAAGTTTTCAAAATTTCTACAAACTTAAAACATTTCCTCCAATGCACAATGTCACATACAGATGTATGTCTGTAGAAAACTTATAGAAAAAAGTTTACAAGAACTCTAGCTTGGTTATAAAGTATATTGTAAATAAATACTATCTAATTGTTATTAAAAAAAGAATTCATAACTTTTATGGACTAATTCATAATAAGAAATAGTGTTTTACAATCCGATCGAATGTCGGACATCCACCCAGCCCGAAGCATAGGCTCAAGTGCAGACTCACTGAGTCGATTAGAATCCAGGTACAATCTCATATTCGGACGCAATCTGACGATTAATAAGATATCAATATTTCAAAATATTTTTACTTCTTCAAACTGCCATTTATATAGAAGCATAGGAGTGAAAACCGATTAGATCATGATCGAACAATTTATTGTGCTTGAGAACAAATCACAAAAGTGGAAACACGATATTGTTTTACTAAAAGAATTCGTTTTTAATGAAAACTCACTTACGCATGATGATGAATCATACAACAAGATCATGGAATACATACAGAGAAAAATAAATTATAAAAAAAGTACCTATAGATCTGTTCACCGTTATGACTTTTGACAACAAAACTGCGTTTGATTTAGTGATGTAACTAGGAGATCCTGAGTGGTATGGCAGTGCTCGATGATCTTCGGGATATTGCATACAATATAGTGTCAATGATAGTAATCATCACATTTTTCTTTATTCTGATGATAGGACAAAAACAATCAGTGATACGACAGCATTCGGTCTAGTTTACCTCTGGTTACGTCACTACTTCCGTTATAGCATCATCAGCAACAAGAAAATGTATACTTATTTTGGGAAATGTGATATTGTCTCTATTTTTGTTGCTGTGTATGAAAGAAACTAAATAGTATACTTTTTCGAATAAAATAAAAGTTTAAAAGGTATACTGTGAGTGTGGAAATATTTGCTGGATGTCGATTAGCTACAGTTCAGATCCGTTTATAACAGAAAAGGTCTTATCCATGCAGAACACTAATAAGAAATAATAAAATAATTGTTAATTAAAAGTATTAAGATATTCATACTACTGATATTTTTTTGTTCGTTTTGAAGAATCTTTAAGAATATATTGTGAATAAGGATGAGCGATTCTGGATGGGAATTGAAATCAAAATCGGTATCGATGATTCCGATTCTTACAAGCAAAAAAAATTTCGAATCGAAAACATTTTTATGCAAGATAATGAACTTCTCTATTAACATTTCAACAAACAGTTAAGATTAGTCTTTCAGACGTATATATAAATAATGATTTTCTAAACAACAAAAGAGAACACTTCTAGTTCTGTTTAGAATAAGATACGTTCAATTCGATGGTCTATATAAGTAATTTACAATATTTTTTAATCATGGGGTGAGCAATTCCGATAAAGTTTCAAAAAGTATCGGTCCGATTTCGATCTAATGTCGATTTCAGAAAAAATCAACATTGCTCATCCCTAATTGTCGATGATTAAGATGATATAATTATTCTCAAAACAAAATAAATCAATAAACAAAATTTTTACAAAATGAATATTTTTATGTAAATAATCTTCTTCTTATTGTAGTTCTTCACATTTGATTTTACACTACCGGCTACACAAATGATGGAAAAAGTTATTTATTTTCGAGTAAAATATGAATATATATATATATATATTTGTGTAGATGATAATTATTTTTAACTTGTATTTGTTAAGGTTCATCATGCAAAGAAAATAATTAGTACATTTACCGATACAAAACCAATTGGTATATTTAAAGTTGATGTTGCAACGGTTTATAATGAAAAAGAGCATGCATTTGAACGAAAATGGGCTAAATTAATTAATCCAGATTCTATTAAAGCATCATGTGGTTATTTACTTGTTTCAGTTGCAATTGCACAAAGTGGTGCTACAGCAAAAGTAAACATTGAAAATAGATGTTTTTTTTTTATTTTGATGATAATTTTATTTTGAAGAATATACTTGGCGAAGCTGCAGAAGATGATGATGAATTAAAGCCTTCGTAAATAAAAAATCTTTCTTTTTCCTTTAATTTATATTTGATTTGTAAATAGAANTGATGCTCTTGTAGTGGATTATGGTTGTCATCAGATGAATGACACTTTACTCGCTCAAGCAGAAATCTAGTGTCGCAAGACGTTCATGCAGGCTTTTTCCATGCACTTCTAAATCCTGTAAAAATGTTCTGGATGAGTTGGCAGTAGTTTTTTCTTGCAACGGTAAGCTTGAAATTCGAAACCAAGATGTGTTTTGTGGTTATTTTTATTTAGGGCCGTTTTGTGTACAAAGGGTCCCCCGTCCTTTCATCTGGGTGTCAGACCATTTTCATGCATTTTTTTAAATGTTTTTCATAGATGGCTAGTTTTAAAAGAATTTCGCCTTACACATTATCTGAGAAAAAGACATCTCCCTGTCTTATTTCTATTTATTGGTAAAAATCGCAGATCTCTAGCTGTTTGCATTCTCGATTTATTCAAAAAAGGATATATATACATTCTGTCATTGTCAAGAAATCTCCATGCGTCTATAAATGATAAATCTCGTATTGATTATGATCACTATCGTTGGATATATTCTTTTTATTGTTTTTTTTTGTTTTAATTAATTATTCTCAATAAAAATAGAATTATTCTATAAGTATAGAATAGAAAAGATAACTGTACAAGTATTCGACTTGTAGGCTCCGTTTCCTGTAACACATTGCTCTAGGATAGAATTGAATAGTTTATGCAAAATGATTTGTAAAATTTCAGACACTAACTGCAATGGCTTTAATACCTTCAACTCCAAAAGTTCCTGTTGAAACAGATAATCTATCAAAAAAGATTTCATCTGATAAAACGAATTCAATCGTTAAAAAAGCACAAATGTAAATATTGATCCATGTCGTACTGTACTGTTCGTACATAAAGCCGTGATACAAAATTCGATAAACATCGTTATCATAATAATTCAATATCAATGCCAAAAAAATCTCTAATATCTTCAGCAACAATAATACCATTATCTTCAATTGTATTTCCATGTAATATTAAAAAGTAACATCAGTTGATCTATTACGACAATCAATTAATGATCAATTTAATACTGATTTATTAAATATAATACTTAATTTTGTGTTATGTTGGAACAATAATATTTAGTTTATAGAAAATATTTATCTAAAGAATTATTTTATCAATTTATGTATTTATCATTTTTTATATATGGGAACAATTAAATTTGAATATGAATCACCTTCAATTGAGATTATTTTAATATTAATTGTTCTTTTGTTTAATTTTTTTATTCAATTTTTGTTTTATGAAGTTATTTGTTTTGAAAGAGATAATGAAGAAATAATTGAATATGTTATTGATCTATTAAAAGAACGTCATTAAATGCTTGAAAATTATTTTTCATTATGTATCTCATCAAAAGATCCAGCAATACTTTTAGAAATTCTTCCTTTTTTACTTGATACATATATACCTAATCGTTGATAATTTAACACAATTTATTCCTCGTTTATCTAAAGAAGTTAATTGAACAGAAGAACGTGAATGTTTTCGAACATTTACTTTATCATACATTTAAAACAATGCTTCTACCATAAAAACATTTACGACAAGCTTTTATTTAATTAACTGAAGTACTACAATTGTATAAAGTGTTTGAACGATGCTAATAGGACTTTTTTTAAATTTTGGATATTCACTTAAGACTGAGAGACAAAAAAAATGCAAATGTTGTTACTTTTTTTTTATTAAAAACGTCTATTTTATATTTAATTTCGATAAAAATAGAATAAAAAGTGCGAAACTATCAAATGATTCTATGATTTAATGCATATTAGCCAAAATCAATTGTTCATATAATCGAATCTATATTTATATATATTATTATTTTGTTGTTGTATGATTTTTTTTCTTTCCTTTTAGTCAATATGTAAATTATTAATTTTTCGAATTGAATATGAGTTGAAATGAAACAAAAAACGTTCGAATAAGATCCTATGCATAATTTACTAACTAGTAAAATAACGAGTTAACGATAAGATAACAATGCAATTCAAGTAGTTATGATAAAATAAGTATACGTGATATTCTTGACATTTTTTTTTCTTTATCAACGAATAATCTGTTCGATGTTCGATTATAATAATCAGTTAGAAAAAAAAACAATGACAACGTTTATAGTAACAAATGATGAAAAAGGAGATATTGTGTGCCCTTTACTTAAAACAACGACAACAACATCTGTTTATAATGATATCATTATTATTATTGAATCAATTCGATCAGATTTAAATTATCATTATCAATATGATTTAGTTGTCAACAATAAAGAAAAAGAAAAATTAATTGAAATTTCATTGAATCAATAAGAATTTCATGTTACAATATTAATTTTATTATTGATAACATAAAAGAGTGAAAAAGAAATCATTAATTTTCTTTTTAATAATTGAACCAACAGGTTGGGAAAGTCGTCCTTCTTATTTCAAATATATTATTGGTTATGTTATTCAAGATGGTAGAAATTTTTCAATATTCTTATTTTTTTTTCTTTTCGTTTATATTTAATTAAAGATATCATTAGTGGAACATCAACCGTTCGAGAAAATCTTCTTTTTTTCTGCAAATACTCGTTTATCACGTTCAATAAAAATGAATAAACGAATTGAACGCATCAATCAAATAATTCGTGATTTAAATCATCTTGAATCATGTGCAGCTGATACTCTTATTGGAACTGATTTTATAAGAGGTGTATCAGGTAGAGAGAAAAAAAGAACAACTATTGCAATGGAATTAGTTCTTTTCACCTAATCTTCTTTTCTTCGATGAGCTAACTATAGGTTAATCATTTCATTAATTTTATAATTTATTTTTCTGTTTTTTTTTATATAGGACTTGATGCATGTACAGCACAGAATGTTATCAGTTGTTTACATAAATTATCAAGACAAGAACATAGGTTATATCGAAATACTTTTTTTCATATAATGATGATATTTGATTTTATCGTTATTTTATTTTGAGGAAGAATTATTTTTTCAATTCATCAACCTCGTTATTCAATATTCAAATTATTTGATAAAGCTTTGACTTCTTTTAGCTGGTCCTAATATTTATTTAGGTCCATCGAATAAAGTATTAACTTACTTTTCTTCACTTGGTTTTAATTGTAAAGAACTTGATAATCCAGCAGATTTTCTTCTTGATTTACTTACTCAACCGAATAATAATTCTTAAAAAAAACTTCAAACAGCTTATCTTCATTTAAATATTTGTCAAATAATAAAAAATGATAGAAATATAAACGAAAATAAAGATAATTATTTATTAAAATATGATACAAGTCGAACATATTTTAATGAATTTTATTATGTTTCAAAACGAAAATTATGTAATGTTCTACGAAATCCATCATTATTTGCATCACAAATTATTAGTTTTATTATATATGGTTTATTTACAGGTTTAATTTTTAATAAATTAGATAGAACAGTTGAAACAGGTGTATATAATCGTTTTGGTGTAATTTTTTTTATTATATCTTGTCAAGTACTTGGTGCAGTCAATGCATTAGAACCATTGATCAAAGAACGAGCAATTTTTATTCATGTAAAATTTATTTGTTTTTTTTTTTGAAATCTAATAAATATAATATTTGTCTATTGAAATTAAATTTTATTCTAATATAAATTATATATTCTAGGAAAATGTTAGTGGTTATTATCGAGTATCAAGTTTTTATTTTGCTAAATTAATAATTGATTTACCATTAGTACATATTATTCCTTCAATTATTTATACAATAATTACTTTTTTCTTGACTGATCTTCGTCAATCAATTGAAAATTTTTTTCTTTTTTTTATAACAAATCTCATGGCAAAAATATTTGGTTCATCTATGTGTTATTTTATTGCTGCTAGTACATCAACATTTGGTTAAAGATTATTTAAAGAATATATTTATATTATATATATATTTTTTTTTGTTAGGTATTGCTCTTGTTATGGTCATATGTTGTTATGTAATTATGATGCTTTTTAGTGGATTACTTATTAATATAGAAAGTATTCTTAGTTTTCTTCGATGGATTCAATGGATAAGTGTTTTTCGTTATGCATCAAATGTATTAGCAATAAATGAATTTCGAAATTTAACATTATGTTTACCATATGATACTGATCAATGTTCAATGAAAGGTGAAGAAATTTTAACACATCGTCATATATCTTATACAACAACTTGGGATATATGGAAAAATATTTTTGCTTTATTATTAATATCTGGAACATTTTTTATTTTCACATATATTCAATTGTTACGGATAAAAAAATTCAAACAGTACCATTTAATAATTGTTTTTTTTTTCAAATTCCTAAATATAATATATATGTTTTTTTCGAGAGATGTATCATGAAATGTTCTTCGTCGAAACGAAACATAAAAATCTATGCGTACGAAAATTTCAAATAAATATAAGAATAATACTTGTTGGAAGGTAAAGACTATTTATACAAGATTATTATAGTTTTATTTGATAAAACTTCATCTATAAATTCTTTCACTCGAAATACTCAAATCGAGTTTTCTCCCAAAATATCAAAAACACAACATTTCATTGAAAAATCTTTGAAATAAAGTTTTATCAAAGAGAAAACAGTGACATAGTACTAGAGAATAGTTTTTATATACCTCTGAAGTATGCAAAAGTAGGGAAATTTTAACCTTTTCCTTCTTGACGTTTGTAGACTATGGGCAACTATTATCCACTTCAAAAAGCAAGAAGAGAAAGATCTGTAGTTTTTACTGTTCAAATGAAAGAAATCGAAACTTTTAAATTGGTTTTATAAAGTGAATTTCTCGTGAGAAATCAAGAAAAAAAAGGTCAGTTGTTTTGTGGAAAATCTGCTAGTAAAATGAATCATTCTAGTAGAGTCCTATGGGAACAACTTTTTGAGTTCCCATAAGGCGTTCAGAATCCCTAGTGGTATTTTCATTTTTTTATATTTGAAAAAACTATCGTTGTCTAATATTAGCTTCTCACAGCATTACGTTTTTTCAGCTACATTCAAATTGAATTTATCTATTATCGATACTATCTATCTGCAGTGTTTTGATTCATACTGTGCGGATATGGATGTAGAACAAACGGATTTCCGAGAAGGGATATTTTCTATTTTATCGTTTCCGTAGGACTCTAGTTTCATTTCACCTTTTAAACAGTGAAAAATGCAAATCATTATCTTGTTCTTATCAAAAATAATTCGAAATATTATCAGAAATTCGAAGATTAAAATTTTATGGAACAAATTATCAAACTATTAAAAACAATGTCAATCGTTTGATCTTCTTGAAATCTAGTCATGTTTAGTTTTTGTTTACTATTTCAACATAATCTTTCTAAATCCTATCATATATTTGTTTTTAGATAATATTTTGCATTTCTACTTCTCATTGTTATAAAATGAAAATGATTAAAAAAATATAGAAAATTTTATTTGTCAAAGTCAATGAGAAACATCTATTGTGAATATTAATTTCCAATTATTAAAGAGAATAACAGTATGAATAATAAATACTGGAACATCACATCAAATATCGAATTAAATCAGCAATATTGAAATCAAGAGAAAACTGATATTATTTTACAAGATTTTATTTTATTCACTAAATCTAAAAAAGTTCCTGAAAACTTTAGATAAAATGCTAAATCACCTTTTTCAAAATAAGCTATGTCCGAAGTAATGCTTATCAATCTTATATGGATTGATGAACAACTATTTTCTTTGTCTGCATGTTTTAGATAATCTATTATTAATTTAAATAAGTATTAGTCTTGAAAACGTTCAATGAAATTGATTGCAGATTCTATTTTATATATGGTCAAAACTATGCAATTCAAAATAAAATCAAACATACTTTAAGATAATTTAAACAATAGTATATCGATTTCGTATGGATAATAGGATTCATATTTGTCTTGTTAAATGAATTTGAATAAGAAAAACATCATTTTCAAATTTTCCAATATAAATTTTCATATTGAATTATGTTTTAATTCGATAAATTTCATCAATATTCACTATTTAATGTAATACGGCTTGTCCAAACGTAACGCTGTTACGTTTTTGACACACTGTTCTTCAATCAACTCGGAAGGTGTAACAGCTAGAAAGTTCATTCAAACGCCATTCGACACAACTTATCAAACTCTATTTATGCTATAAGAACGACCTTTTTCGGCTGAAGTCTCGAACGTCTAGAAAGGTTTTATTATCGCGTAACGCTGTTACATAAAAAGACCCTTTTTTTCCAGTA
>CAJNSZ010000001.1:4883024-4925316 GCA_905329745.1 Rotaria sp. Silwood2 | reverse complement strand
AATGCAACAATATAAAAAAATAGAAGAATATCTGCATACATTACCATGTGGATGTGGTCAGCAAAAAACAAATGCTACTAATTTTGGTATAACAGGTGGAGTTCATGCAACTCTATCTGAAGTATTAAATTTTTCAATGCCAAGTCTTCGAATGAATTCATTAGATGAAAAACGACGAAAAAAAATTTTCCATAATTTAGAATCCTTAAAAGGTTGGATTACAAAAGACATCGATTTTGATGAAACAAAAAGATTCGAAATAGTTAAAGTATTATATAAAATAGCTCGAGCACTTCGACAATTGGCTTTTGACGTAAATAAAAATGATTTATTCATTTTTGTTTTTGTTTAATATATTATTTTTTATATTTCTTAAGGTACAACCATCATTACCTGATATATTTTTATGGATGATATGTGACTCAAAACGAGTCGCTTATTCTCGATTATCACCGGAAGATCTTCTTTACAGTACATGTGAAGGTGAAAAAGGTTTATATAATGGTCGAATACAAACACTCTTTCTTCAAGTTTGTTATCTATTAATTTTCTTATATTTTTTTGTTTTTTTGATAAATTGTTTTATTTTTAAGAAACCACGTACTTCGGATAAACCAATAAAACCATCAATGAATGCTAAAATACAAATATTTCTTTGGCTTGGTACCGAAGAACAAGAACTAAATATATTTAAACAATTACCTCCTGGATTTGATATACCACAATCAAAATTATCTAATGACATAAAATATATACAATATAATGGTTAAAAAACCAAATAGATTCTTGAATGAATGAATATATGTAATTGATATTTATTTTAGGAAAATCGTTTTATGAATTACGATGTCATTGTTATAAAGCAAGATCATTAAATGCTTCGGATGAAACAGGTTTCTCTGATCCTTATTTAAGTATTACAGCTGGTAATGAAACACAAACAACACCTGTAAGTTTATTATAATATTTTTGAATTATTTAATATGTTCTTTAAATTTTCAATAATATTTCTAATAATTGAAAATAATTTTAAATTTTTACAAGACGAAACTATATTATAGAAGTTGAACGTGTTTTTGTTTTTTCTTTTATAGATTCTCAAACAATCATTATGTCCACAGTGGAATATAACATTAGTTTTTCGAAATTTAATGCATGTTGGAAGTCGAGAAACAGCTGAACAAACCATTGGAAATGTTGTTGTTGAATGTTATGATTATGACGAAGTAATTATTAGATTTTTCATTTTATTATTAGTTAATTTATTATTTTCCTCTTTTTATTAATCGATTTCTATAGCTAAGTTGTCATTATCCAAGATTTATTAGTTAGGAAGGAACATTTCCAGATGTCAAAATGATTTTCCATCGAGACAATTCTTTATTTGATAATTTTTAGAATCATAGAAAAGTCTAAAATGGTTTGCTTTTTCGAATCGTTGTTTTTTATATATTGAAAATTAATCGAATTTTTCAATAAAAAGTTGTCATTATCTTTAAATCATGTGCAAGTTTCAACTTCAACGTTTGCATAAACAAAACTCTCAAGGAGATTTGTTCATTAGTCAAATTGTAGATTTTCTAGTATTTTCTATGATGAAATATTCAAAATTTTCTCATCTCTAAAAGCAAAGTTAGTTCATATAGTATTCAAATCTCCAGAAAGAAAATACTAATCTCACAATGAACTAATCTCATTAAGAACTTTGATAATACAAAGTTTGAATTCGAAATTGAAAAGTCAGGTTTCTTGTCGTTTCTGAGGAAGACCACGACATCGTACTAAAAAATGCCGTAAAATGTAACACCTTGACATCAATAAATCCATAGAGACTTGTATATGTTCCTTTGTTAATACTTTGTCTATAAAAAAAAAAGAAAATTTGATATTATATGAGTTTAATCGATCTTTTTGAAACATAATTTATTTTGTGAATTTGATGATTGATTAAATTTCATACAATTGATGTTCCAACATGTCTTCATATATCCTTTTTCTGGTGTTGAAATGTATAGATCATTGATAGATATGTGTTTTCGATTTATTCAATTTTTATCTGAATATAATTAAGTCTAGTTGTTACCATTAATATAAATGAACAGTAATTTTTAATGTTATTTTTGTTTATTTAGTCCGATAATGGATCTGATTTGATAGGTCGATTGTCAACAACAGCTAAACTTGATCTATTTAATGGAGATGAATCAAAAAAAGACTCATTATTTCAATGGTATGAATTTAAATTAGGTGAAAAAAGAGCTGGAGAAGTTTTAGCTGTATTTGAACTAAACGAAGTTAATTCGGTAAAAATAAATAAAAAAAAGAAATATTTTATTTTCAAAAAATTTCATTTCTTATTTCAATAGGAAACTCAACAAATTGAATCAATATTTGATCTTGAAGAAATTGAAATTACACCGGAAAATTTTCCACCTAATTCATATATAACTAAATTGTTAAAAAATAAAGTTTATAATATTCCATACATAATTATGCCTGATTTAAAACCATATGAAATAGAAGTAAATTTTTATATTTTTTTATTTCAAATATAAAAATAATTCTAATAAATAGGTTATATTTTGGGGTTTACGTGAATGTCGTCCAATTAATTTTCAATCAATTCAACAAGCTGAAGTATCAATTGACTGTGCTGGTGCACGTATAACTAAAATCATAAAAGATGTAGAAAAATATCCAAATTTTGAATCAACACCCACAGATTCAGACACCTACAAAATTATAGTTGTATGAACAAAAAAGACCAAAAATGAATTCTTTGTTTTTCATTTTACTTATTGTATACCTTTTAGGATTTACCAAAAGATAATACTTTTTGGCCACATTTAAGTATTTGTTGTGTACAACACCGTCTTTTTGGAATGAAAGAGCCTGTCGGTAATCTGGTCGTAACTGATTTACAAAAATATCTTGAAAAACCAAATATTACTTCAACATCAAATAATGCAGCGGACACTGACACAGTTAATGAAATTTCAAAAAGACGTCCAGCTGACCTTCATCATATTCGACGATCAGTTTATGATGCTTATGAAGGTAATATTAACTATTTATTTTTATATTTCGTAATGGTGCTACATTGATAAAGTATTAGAAATGAAAGATCATCTTAATGAACTTTTTCTCGCTTAACCTTTTGTTGCTCTATGGTTTCGTTAGGAAACATTTCATATAAATTTTCATCTCTTGAACTGTGGAACATTTAGAAACAGATTTTATATCAACTTAAAGTCAATTTATTGTAGACTTCAAATCAACAATATCAATGTAATATTTAGCATAAAAATAATTTTTTTTTGAACGTACGGTATTTGTGAGTATCTTTGATTGAGTTGACTAGATAGATGAGCATTATTTTCATCCATATTTAAACCGTACGACATGAATGTGGTGTTTTTACATTTACATGAATAATGTTATCATATCACATTGGTTGTAAATTTAAGAAATCTTTTCAAATAATAAATAATAACGAATGCATTTAACTATTTTATATTTAATACATTGATGCTTGACTATAGTATGAAAATACTATATTTTGATAATTTGAAAATAGTTGAAAATATATACAGAAGATGAATTAGATGTAATGTGTTTCTTACGAATAATTCGAGTGCAAAAACCAATATAATCAAAATAATCAATGTGTTTTGTAACAATGATTCGAAATTTTTAAATTGTGATAGACGAAAATAGAAGATAGAAGATAGAAATGGAATGAAAAATTTCATATTGCTTTGATAATGTATCTCTATGAATAATTCATCAACTGAAATAAAGATATTTGTTTAGATTTCTAAGTTAAATTCTTCATAAATTATTTTATTTCTTCTTCATTTCTTATGTATTTGATGTTCAGGACACACATAACATAAATCATTGTTTTATTTCTATATTTCAGCCACATTAACTACTAAAAATGACAGATTAACAAGGAGACAAATATTAATGCTCGAAAACGAAGCAGGTCAAACAAAACTTCTTAATGAAAGTCAACAAGCAATAATTAATGCTGATTCATTGGAACTAGAGAATAGCGTAAGAAATTCGAAATAACTTATTTTATTTAAAAAAAAATTATTTTATCAAACATTTTTTCAGAATGAAACTTATGAAACATCAGAAAAAAGACAAATTTCAAACGATTCTGATATTAAATTGGAATCATCTGTTGATAATTGTCAACAATTAACAACTTTAGATAGATCAAAACGAAACCAAATGGAAAAATCTGCTACTTGGTGGAGTAAATATTATGCATCAAAAGCTAAACTCGTATGTTCAATCTTTTAAATTCCTTTAAAATATGTTTAGTTTTTTCTATTTTACTTTCATTGTCATAGAGATTAGAAAAAAAATTAAAAACTGATTTCGATGAAGGACTTCAATTAAATTATAATGTTTATGCTGATTTATTTGGAGATGAATCAAGTCAGTTATCTTTTTTCCAATTTTTTTTCTTTGATCAAATTTTTTTTTTCTTTTAGAAGTTCTTTCTAAACAACGTTGGGCATTTTTGAATAAAGCTAAAAAAGCTTTTATGCGTCTTGGAAAATTTGGTAAAGACTTTGAACGTTTCGCTGTTAATGAATTCACATATCTTGCTGAATATTCAAAAGTAATATAATCATTTTTTTCTTGTTTTTTTCTTTAAGATTTTAATTTTTGTCTTTTTTGTTTTTTGTTTTGTTTTAGTCTAAATCAGTTATTGATGAAAGTTTAGATATTATTGAAACTGATCGTCTTAAAGAATTAACATTACTACAAACATTTGATGTAAGAAATAATAAATAATTGAAAAAAAAATTTCTTAGAATAGATATTCAACAGATAGATAACGACACATAAGACTTATTTAGAGATACAACTGATTTAACGAATATCGAAGCTCTTTTTTTTTTTTGTTTCATTTATTTTATCGTTTCCGCTCTAATTTCGTTAATATATTGTCGAGAAATGTTTTTATACAATATAATTTTGTATTTTTCTCTTTTTTCAATAGATTATTGAAACAGAATTGGAAAATGTTCATGATTATGAAGGATTTAATGATTTTCTTGATAAATTTCCTTTGTAAGTTTTATTAAAAAATAAAAAAAAAAAAACGAAATAT
Organism: Rotaria sp. Silwood2; assembly: GCA_905329745.1. Lineage (NCBI taxonomy): Eukaryota > Metazoa > Rotifera > Eurotatoria > Philodinida > Philodinidae > Rotaria > Rotaria sp. Silwood2. The sequence continues at coordinate 4,920,182 of CAJNSZ010000001.1, read as the reverse complement.
TTTAATTTCATTTATTTAGATATAAAGGAAAAGGTACAAATCGTTCAGATGAAAAAGGAAATGAAAATCGTACTTATGCCAAGTTTAAGGTCAGTCTATTTTTATTCACTTTTGTTTATTTGTTTTATTTTATTTTAGGGAAAACTTCGTATTCGTGAAATCACATCAGGTGAACGTCGTAGGACTTCACAGAGTATTAGAAGAATGTCTCGACCATCAATTAATCCAGTTTTACTCAGTGGTCAAATCGAATCCGAAACAAAGCAAAAAATTGCTTCAAGTATTCATTCATATCAAGAAATGCTTCAATTTGATTTAAATCAACACCCAATTACACTTAAATGTCGATTATATATAATAAAAGCATTATTATTTCGTACTTGGGATGCATCAGGTAAAGCTGATCCATATATTAAAATTGTAATAAATAGAGAAGTTATTATCGACGATGTTAAAGATAGACTTTATAATACATTAGAACCTGTTTTCGGAAAGTAAATAAAAAATTAATTAAAAAAAAAAAAAACAAAAAAAAAATAAATATTTAATTTATTTAAAATAATTTAAATAGATCTTATGAATTCGAAGTTACAATTCCTCAACAATCATTATTACGTATTCAAATTTGGGATTGGGACTTAGCAAATTTAGATGATAGAATTGCTGAAACAAGTATTGATATTGAAAATCGTTGGTTTTCATGTCATAGAGCAACATGTGGTTTACAAAAAAGATACGATAGGTTAATTCATCAATTATATATATATATTTAGTTTTTTTTGTTTTGAATATTTAGTTTTTGAATAAATATCTTTTGAATTTAGTGCTGGTTATAATGTTTGGCGTGATACAAAAACGCCTGTTGTTATTTTAAATGAAATATGTCGAACAGCAAATTTAAATTTACCAGTTTATGCAACAGATTGTCGTTCATTAAATATTGGTGATACACGTTTTGATTGTGATCCGGAATGTATTCAATTTATAAATGATGGAAAACCAAATGATCTGTCACATCGTAAAGTTCATCATGAATCACCAGATGAATATATTCGACAAAATACAGCATTGGCTGCACTTCACGGATGGGGAAGAAAAATAAATCCAGTAAGAATATTTTATTTTTTAGTTTTTAGAAAAATTTTTTATTGTAATCAATATAGAATGGTGCTTTAGTATCTGAACATATTGAATGTCGATCACTTTTTGATCCTAAATTTCCCGATGTCGAACAAGGCAAATTGGAGATGTGGTTAGATATATTTTCAATGTCTCGTCCACCATCTAGTGCACCAGTTGATATAACACCATTAAAACCAATGCCTTATCAATTACGTGTAACTATTTGGAATACATCAGATGTTGAATTAAATGATGAAAATTTTGTAACGGGAGAAAAAACCTCGGATATATACGTAAAAGCATGGATTTTAGGAGAAAAAGATGATGGACAACAAACTGATATTCATTATCGGTTAGTTTAAAAATAAAAAATAAAAATAATTTATTTAAATTAAAAAAAAATATAATTTATTCAAATAGATCATTAACAGGCGAAGGCAATTTTAATTGGCGATTTATTTTTGATTTTAATTATATAGATATTGAAGAAAAAATAGTTCATGAAAAAAAAGATTCGGTTTTTCAAATTGGAAATACATTGAAAAAAGTTCCACCAAGAATTGTTATTCGTATTTATGATGCTGATCTTTTTTCAGCTGATGATTTTCTTGGTTTGTTTTTAATTATTTTTTTTTATTTTTTTTTTATTTGAAAAATATTTTAATTTTTTTAAAGGTGAATGTATTCTTAGTCTGACACATTTACCAATTGGTGCTAAACTATCAAAAAAATGTAAATCTGATATTTTACTTGATTCAAAACATCGATCATTAAATTTATTTTTAAACAAACGAATTGCTGGTAAAATTATTTTGCTTTTTATCAACATAAATTTCAATTATTAATTTATTTAGGTTGGTGGCCAATGATTGCTCCATTGAAAGTTGGAGAAGTTCGTGATACAGCTCTATTAGGAGTATGTTCACAATAATAACAAAAAAACAAAACAAAACAAAATCAAATAAATTAAATTCTATTTCTTTTCTTTTTGATTTAAATAGGGTAAAGTTGAAGCTGAATTTAGTCTTCTTACAGCTGAAGAAGCTGAAAAAAATTCTGTTGGTAAAGGACGTGAAGGACCACAACCACTTGATGAACCAAAGTTTGTTTTATTTAATTAATTAATTAATTTGAAAAAATAAATATAATTTTGTTTTATTTTAGTCGTCCGAAAACTTCATTTTTATGGTTTACATCTCCATGGAAAACATTTCGATATGTTATTTGGCGTAATTTTCGATGGACAATACTTATTACCATAATTATATTTATTTTTGTTCTTTGTCTCTTAATTGGTTTATGGTCAGTGCCGGGAGAATTAGTTGGAATTGTTTTAAATAAAATTTTTAAAACAGATACCGGCAAAAAATAAAGACGATTTTCGATTAAATTAATGCTAATTTAATCTCTCATTTTTTTTGTTTTTTATTGTAATATTTAACATTCAATAAAAATTATTTATCTAATTATGCAATTTTTGGTTTGTTTTAAAAGCAGGAAAATGAATTAAAAGAAAAATCTATGTTGATGTAATTGCGTAAAAGAAAAGAAATTACATTGTATAAAAGGTTATATCGTATGTGATGTAGAGAAGAAGTTTATTTTCTTATTTTTCTTTCTTTAATATAGACAATAATTATTGTGTTTTAGATGTGTTCTTCTGATGAATTTCTCTCATATTTAAATGATCCTCAATATCTTTCAAATCTTCTTAAAGAAAAATCTAATACAATAATAGATGATTCGATATTTTTTCATATCGCAAATCATTTTCTTTGTAAAGATATATCTATTGAAGGACTTTCTGTTCAACGAAATTTATATGGTAGACCACGATCATCATCATTAAATAAATGTGAAATTGATCTATTTATATTAAATATAAAAGAATGTATAAATTCTAATTCTGAACAATTAACTAAACTTTTTCTTCAATATTTACATAATATAAATCGATTATTACCAAATTATTTTCGTGATATTGCTTATTTATGTGCATTGATTATTTTACCACATAGTAATAAAAATGTTCTTTCATGTATTCTATGTGCATTTATTGAAATGAATACATTAAATAATTTAAGATATGATTTAATTATTAATGGTTTATATAAAAATGAAGATGAACAAGAAGATAATCCATGGATTGATCATTTAACAAAATTAATTGTTGAAAAAGATAATCAATGGTTAAGAAAATTTTATTTAGAAAAAATTTATACAAAACAACTTTTGCATGCTATTGATACACATGATCAAGAGAAGATTTTTAATATTCAACCAATAAAAATAAATTCAGAAGAATTATCTTTAAAAACAATTGAAAAAATCGAGTGAGTATTTTTTTTTTGTTTTATTTAAATATGAATCGATCTCTCAAACTAAAGATTATACGAATGATCGAAAAAAAAAAATTTAATCTATAGTTATGTTAATAGTAAAAAGAAAATACAGGGCATTTATTTTATCTGAAGATCTTCAGAAAATCTTTTATATGACTTATCAAATATCGAACAAGAGAAGTTAAATATGAATATGCACAAAATTAATATTTATCAAGTCCAGCATAGTTTTATTTTTTGTCGAGTTAAATTTGATCTAAAATGTTACTAGAATTAAGTAGAATTATATAAAAGAAGGATTTTTGAAAATGTCGTTGCAAAAAATTCGCTTTATAATGAAAAGAGAACGCTTGAAAATCTTACAGTTCATCTAAAAAATGAATAAGATTTCACTAAAATAAAGAAAATTATCAAAAACTAATATATGTACTAGAAAAAGATTCTCTAACATTTGGTAAAAATAAAAAAAAAGAAGACAAAAGTGAATAGCTAGAATTGTGGAAACGTATTATTCATGAATATGTCATTAACACATGATTAACATTCGACTATGTTCTTGTGAGTGTGAGAGTGCGATTGTTATCTTCTGTCAAACTACTCCCACCAACATCCTTACTGATTCGTCTTTTGTTGTGACAAAAACAAAAGATGATTTAGCACGAAACTTAATTAAAGTTGATCAACTGATTTATTGAGAACTTTTTGCCATTCATCTGTTGTTTTTCTAATAAATTTGATTCAATATAAATTGTTCATGGTTTTATATACTCGATAAAGAAAAATCTCTTGAAGTTTCTGTCGATATTTCTATTTTCGATCAAAATTGAAAATAGTCTAAAAAACTTCAATGATAATAAAAATATTGTGAATTTTTAATAATGTTTTTATTTTTTTAGTTTAAGTGAAGTATCAACTTTAGATGATCTACATTCAAGATTATTATTCTATGTATCAAATAATCTTCATAATAATTCAATAGATGAATTATGTTTATTTAATTTATTTTCATCATCAAATAATTATCCAAATGATCTTCATATATTATTTTCTTGTTTATTAATATCTATTATTGATAAAAATAATTATTCAATATTAAGTCTTCGTTTATTTCGTCGTTTAATTCTATTAATAAATAATTATTATATAAATCAACAAGATTTATTTGATGATAATCGTTATCGTTTAATAATTGTTTATCTTGTTTCAAAATTAATTTGTGAACTTCATCAACGTCGTTCAAAATCTGAACATGAATGGTATTGTTTATATATTGATATACCAAAAGAACATCCATTACCAACATTTGATTTATTTTCTGATCTTATTTGTTTATTAGCAACATTATGTTATAATCATATTCAATGTCAAAATCAAGTTCGACAAACATCTGGTACAATTGAATCAATTCTTTCAATGACACAAATTGATCTTAATCAACCAAAAGCTCAAGCATCTGTTACTTGGTTAATTAAATGTTTAACTGAAAATAACGAAGAAAATAGAAATTATATTAAACAAATAAAATAAAATAAAATAAAATAAAATAAAATAAAATAAAAGAAGAATTTTATTTGTTATTCGTTTTGTTTTTTTTGTTTTTAGATGAATAGAAAAATTCAAAAACTTGATGAAACAGTTGTTAATCGTATAGCTGCTGGAGAAATTGTTGTACGACCATGTGCAGCAATAAAAGAACTTGTAGAAAATAGTTTAGATGCTGGTGCACATACAATACAAATTCATGTTAAACAAGGAGGTTTAAAATCAATTGAAATTCGAGATGATGGATGTGGAATAAGTAAAGTTGATTTACCACTTGTTTGTCAACGTTTTGCAACATCAAAATTAAAAAATTTTGATGATTTATATCATTTAAATACATATGGTTTTCGTGGTGAAGCTTTAGCTTCATTAAGTTATGCTGGACATGTTAAAATTATTAGTAAAATATCAGAAAGTCCATGTGCTTATATTTGCCAATATGAAGATGAAAAAATTCGACCATCAACATCAATTAAACCTTGTGCAGGTTAGAATATATATAAAACAAAATAGAAATCGTTTTCTAAATGTCTTCTGATCAAGTCTGCTTTTATTTATTTTCATTTAAAAACTTCTCTAACTTAATTCGAAATTTATCATATAAAGTTACTTATAAAATGACTAAATTTAAGGTTTGCTTTATCGGAAATTTCGTTTTTAAAAATTTAATATATTGAACTATAAATTAACAATTTAAGATCTTTCTACTTAATTATTTTAAAATCAATATTGATCAACAAGATTTTCATAAATCTAATATTATGTAGATCAAATTGAATTAGAATCATTCATAATTAATAATTATTCATTGAAATAAATCAAAGATAAAAATAATCTTTTTCATTAGACAAATGAAGATAAAAAATAATATAATATCAAAATTAAAACAAAAAATTAACACGAACGAAGTCATCAGGAAATTTTTTAGTTTTTTTTTTTTTTTTAAATAGGTACAAATGGTACATTAATAATAATTGAAGATCTTTTTTATAATAATCCAATACGTTTAAAAATGATGAAATCACCTTCTGAAGAATATACAAGAATGGTTGATTGTATAATGAAAATGGCCTTACGTAATACTCATGTTTCTTTTTCACTTAAACGTGATCAACAAATCGAACCTGATGTTCATACTAATGGAAAAGAAACAACAACTATTTTACAAAATATGAAAATGTTATATGGAGCTGATATGGTTAAAGATATGTATGAAACAATTATTAATAATGATGATACACCTTATAAATTTCAATGTAAAACTTATTTTACTGGAACACAATATTCTGTTAGTTTTACCTTTTTTCATTTTAAAATAAATCAAATTAAAAATAAAATAATTTTTTTGTTTTTTTTTAGTGTTCATCAAAAAGTTCTTCAAATTCCATGACATTTATTCTTTTTATAAATGGACGTTTAGTTGATTGTCAACCATTAAAAAAATCTATTCAACAAATGTATGCTGTTTTAGTTAATAAACAAACATCTCCATTTGTATATCTTGATTTAATAATGGATCCAACAACATTAGATGTTAATATACATCCAAGTAAAAATGAAGTCAGATTTTTACATGCTGATCCAATTATTGTTTCGATTGTACAAGCTATTGAACGTATTATTGTTGCGAAATCAGCAAAACAAACAACAACTACAACTCAATTGACATTTCATATGGTTTGTTTATTCATTTAATTAGTTTTCTTTTTAATTTATCTATTCGCGTGATAATCTACAATCAAATTATTAATGAGATATTATAGAATATTGAATTCATATGAGATAGAAAAAAATCTAACATATTCACGAATATATTATTAGGCATTTATCGTTATGTTTTTTTTTAGTTTTAACTTAACATTCAATTGAGAATGAATCTTAAAAATTCATTTCTGTTTAAAGATTAATTAACTTTATGTCATAGACTCGATTAAATAGTAGTTACTAGTGATTCTTTATTGATTTACTCTCTGACTGTCAAGAAATCTTCATGCATCTATAAATCATAAATATCGTATTTATTATCCATTATTGTTGCATATATACGATTATTTCGAAAGTTCGTGCAGCTCATATTCTATGAAATCTTACGATAATAATTACTGCATTTTTTCCGTGTAATGACCTTCGCTAGCAATCACATGTTGTCAATGATCACGCAAACTGCTTGTGCCATTAGAAACATTCGAATAGATGCAGCAATTGTTATCGTACGGTTTCACAGAATATGAGTTGTACAGACTTTTCAGAGAATTGTATATTCGTCATGTTCTTTTTTAATTAAACAACTGCATGAGTACAACTTTTTGTATCCTACTCGTACCCAGGTATAAGTACTCGACTCGTGAGTCACATTACTGTGACACATGGCTGATAATTTACCAGAGCACCCAATCTCAACTAAGGGATCAAGAATAATGTTATTAACGAGCAACAATAAAAATACATCTTTTCAAATTTTTTATGCCTTGTAATGTTAAAAATGAAGTTTGTGTTTTCACAAATCGTTCATTTTCATAGCTGTACTTTATCCGCAGATTACAATACTCTTGTATAGAATTGAATCCTTTGTCTAAAATAATTCAGAAAACAAAAACTTTCCAAAAATGTCTTTAAAATGTGTTGATTGTATATAGATACGTATGATTTCTCGTTTAAAATGTATGACCTAAATAAAGTTGTATATTTTGTTTTTTTTTTTCAGACACCAACTTCAATGGCTTTAGTACCTCCAACTCCAAAAGATCCTGTTGAAACAGATACAACATCAAAAAAGATATCATCTGATACAACAAATTCCACAATGAAAAAAACAAATATAAATATTGGTCCATCTCATACTGTTCGTACATCTAGTCATGATCAAAAACTGGATAAACATCGTTATCATAATAGTTCAATATCAATTCCAAAGAAATCAATAATTTCTTCGACAACAATATCACCATTAGCTTCAATTGTATTTCCACGTAATATTAAATTAACATCAATTGAAATATTACGTCAATCAATTAATGATGATTGTGATACAGATTTATTAAATATAATACGTAATTTTGTTTATGTTGGAACAATTGATGGACAATCATCACTTATTCAGCATGATACTCAATTATATTTAGTTCATACAAGACATTTATCTCAAGAATTATTTTATCAATTATGTATTTATCATTTTGGAAATATGGGAACTATTCGATTTGAACATGAATCACCTTCAATTGAGGTTACTTAAATTAATGGGTTTTTTTTTTTGTTTTTGTTGAAAAACTTAATTATTTGTTTTTTTTTGTTTGTTTAGGAACTTATTCGTCTTGAAACAGATAAGGAAGAAATAATTGAATATGTAATTGATCTATTAAAAGAACGTCGTGAAATGCTTGAAGATTATTTTTCATTTCGTATATCATCAACAGATCCAATACGTTTAGAAACTCTTCCTATTTTACTTGATACATATATACCTAATCTTGATTATTTACCACAATTTATTCTACGTTTATGTAAAGAAGTTAATTGGACAGATGAACGTGAATGTTTTCGAACATTTGCTGATGAAATATCAAAATTTTATTCTTATCGAATGCATATTTATTCAAAAGAAGATGGAGATACAGAAGAAAAACAACATTGGGCTATTGAACATTTACTTTATCATGCATTTAAAACAATGGTTGTTCCATCAAAACATTTACGACAAGCTTTTATTAAATTAACTGAACTACAACAATTGTATAAAGTATTTGAACGATGTTAAGAAGATTTTTATTTTATTTTCGATATTAACAAAAGAATGTGAAAAAAAAAATAAAGTTCGATATATTGTCATTTTTTATCTTGATATACTATTCATATTGTATTTAAAGTTATTTTATTATTAAAAACTTCTATTTTATATCAAATTTCGATAGAAAGAGAATAAAGATTTCGAAAGAATCTCAAACGATTCAATGATTTATATATGATTTAATGTAATATTATAGATCGATCAGAATCAATGATTAATATAATCGATTTTTGTATACTTTCTTTTTTCATTTTGGTTAATATGTAAATTAAGGATTTTTCTAATTGATTATAAGTTAAAATAAAAATAATATTTCATAAAATAAATAGAGTTTAAAATCAATCCTCTAAACAATTTACTTACTATTGAAATAAAGTGTTAACGATATCGTCGCAATGCAATTGAAGTAGTCATGATAACATAAGTATACGTGATATTCTTGACATTTTTTCTTTATCACTGAATAAGCTGTTCGATGTTAGATTACAATAATAAGTTTTAAAAAATGACAACGTTGATAGAAACAAATGATGAAAAAGAAGATATTATTTTTCCTTTACTTAAAACAACAACATCTGTTTATAATGATATTATTATTATTGAATCTAAAGTATTAGATTCGAATAATCATCGTCAACATGATTTTATTGGCAATAATAATAAAGAAAAAGAAAAATCAATTGAAATTTCATTGAATCAAAATGAATTTGAATCAGTAACTATTTCATTTTATAATATTAATTATATAATTGGAGATAAAACAGTTAAAAATAAATCATCTACTCGATGGCAAACAGAAACATTTCCATGTTGGAAACCAATATCAAAAAAACAAATTCTTACGAATGTTTCGGGAATTTTTACTCCTGGAATGAATGCTATATTAGGTATGATTTATATTCGAGTTTTTATTAAATTTATACTTGCAAACAAATTGATTAGATTTCGAATAAAATTTTTCTATATATTCTATGATAAATAAAAATTGTTATCATTACAATGAAATTCGATTGATATAATAATTCTTATTGTATGTTGATTTTTTTCAATGATAGGACCAACAGGTTGCGGAAAATCGACTCTACTTGATATTCTCGCAGATCGAAAGGATAGTCGTGGATTATCAGGAAATGTTCTTGTGTCAGGACAATCTCGTCCTTCTTATTTTAAATATATTATTGGTTATGTTATTCAAGACGGTAGGAATTCTTCTTTTTCTTATTGGTTTTTTTTTCTTTATTATTATTATTATTATTATTATTATTAAAGATATTATCAGTGAAACATTAACTGTTCGAGAAAATCTTCTTTTTTCTGCAAATGTTCGTTTACCACGTTCAATAAAAATGAACAAACGTATTGAACGTGTCAATCAAATTATTTGTGATTTGGATCTTGAATCATGTGCTGATACTCTTATTGGAACTGATTTTGTAAGAGGTGTATCGGGTGGAGAGAAAAAGAGAACAAGTATCGGGATGGAATTAGTTCTTTCACCCAATCTTCTTTTCTTAGATGAACCAACAACAGGTTAGTTATTCAATTTAGTCCATACTTAGCATTTTATTTTATTGTTTTTAAATAGGACTTGATGCATGTACAGCACAAAATGTAATAACTTGTTTACATAAATTATCAAGACAAGGACGTAAGTTATATAGAAATGTTTATACAAATAAACAAATCTTATATTGTTATTTTATTTTAAGGAACAATTATTTTTTCAATTCATCAACCTCGTTATTCAATATTCAAATTATTCGATCAAGTTCTTTTTCTCTCAGCTGGTCATAATATTTATTTAGGTCCATCTATTGAAGTTTTACCTTATTTTGCTTCAAATAGTTTTAATTGTGAAGAACATGATAATCCAGCAGATTTTGTTCTTGATCTACTTATTGAATCAAATAATAATTCTTCAACAAAACTTCAAACAGCTTATCTTCATTCAAAAATGCATTCAAATATTTGTCATATGATAAGAAATGATATGAATAATAACGAAAATAAAAATAATTGTTTATTAAAATATGATACATCTCGAACATATCCGAATGAATTTTATTATGTTGCAAAACGAACATTGTGTAATGTTTTAAGAAATCCGGCATTATTTGCATCACAAATTGTTAGTGTTATTATATATGGTTTATTTACAGGTTTAATTTTTAATAAATTAGATACAACAGTTGAAACAGGTGCATACAATCGTTTTGGAGCAATTTTTTTTATTATTTCTTGTCAAGTACTTAGTGCAGTCAATGCATTAGAATCATTGATCAAAGAACGAGCACTTTTTATTCATGTAAAGATTTTGTTTTTTGTTTTAAAATATAATGAAAATAATATTTTTCTATTTAATTTTAGGAAAATGTTAGTGGTTATTATCGAATATCAAGTTTTTTTCTTGCTAAATTAATAATTGATCTTCCATTGGTACATATTATTCCTTCTATTATTTATACAATAATTACTTTTTTCTTGACGGGTCTTCGTCAATCAGTTGAAAAATTTTTTCTTTTTTTAATAACAAATCTTATGGCAAAAATTTTTGGTTCAGCTTTGTGTTATTTTATTGCTGCTACTACTTCAACATTTGGTTTAAATTTTATTATTTTAATTAAGATTATTTAAAAATTTTCTTATGTTTTTAGGTGTTGCTCTTGTTATGGTCATATGTTGTTATGTAACTATGATGCTTTTTAGTGGATTACTTATTAATATAACAAGTATTGTTTATTTTCTTCGATGGATTCAATGGATAAGTGTTTTTCGTTATGCATCAAATGTATTAGCAATAAATGAATTTCGAAATTTAACATTATGTTTACCCATTGATATGGATAAATGTTCAATGAAAGGTGAAGATATTTTAACACGTCGTCATATATCTTATGCAACAACTTGGGATATATGGAAAAATATTTTAGCTTTATTATTAATATCTGTCATATTTTTTATTATGGCTTATATTCAATTGTTACGAATTAAAAAATTCAAATAGTATATCATTCAACTATTTTATTTTCAATTCGTAAATAAAATATAGGTTTTTCGAATTCATCATTAAATGTTCTTGATTAAAAGGAAAAAATATGTTTTACTAAAATGAAAGTTGAACCATAAGTTTTCATTATTAAAAAAAGAAATGAAAATTGAGCGTATATTCGATTGTTAGAGTTTTATTCGATATATTCATTTAACTATTATTTGATAAAACTTTATTTATAATCGTTCTTTAATATAAACAATTTCATTTGAGATACTTCAATCGAGTTTTTTTCAGTATTTAAAAAAACCATTGCATAGAAGAATTTTAAAAATCATTATGATATTATTATTGATTATTATTTTGAAAAGATCTGTAATGAACAATTTCTAGAGATTGTTTCACTTGTTCACCTATTGATTATTTAACAATAATTAAGATCGTTTTGTTTGAAAAAAAAACCATTCTCGTTTTCTTTTTCATCATTCTCTATGATCGTGACATATGTTGACAGTAGACTTGAAATAAATAAAAAGCTCAATCGAATAGATTTGACACATTTTCCGAATACACAAACCTATGAACATTTTTCTTTTTTCTCATTGAGTTTTATAGGTTTTATCCCATCTATTATCCATTTCAAGATAAAAGAAAGATGAGGATTTTTTAAATAATTTTTCAGAGGAACAATATTGAGATCTGCAATTTCCATTGTTTAAAAGAAGAAATAAAACTGCATCGAATAGTCTATACCAGATTTTTTTTTGATAACTTTTTTCAGGGTCTTCCATCAACTTTCTTAAAAAATTAAAGCTTTTAAATAGGCTTATAAACAAAATTTTTCCTGAACGATCTCCCAATAACATGTAATAAAATATTTATAAGTCAATATTAGCTAATCCCTACAGCATCGTACTTACATTATTTATGAGTCATTAGTTAATGATTCTAGTATACTTATCAAAATTAAATTCCTAAAACTTTTACATTAAAAAATCTTATGTTTTCAATAAACCCCATAGTAGATTCTGAAAAAGCTTGTTAGAAAAATCTGTTATATATAATTCGACACAGTTTCATCTCCTCTTTTAAACAGTAGAAGCCATAGATTTCTATCTTGTTTCTATCAATAATTATTCCAAAAATATTCTTTCTTATTTTATTTTGAAATGAACAATAGGAAGTTTTCTTGGTAAGAGTTATTAAATATAATTTACCTATAATGATTTTAATAAGAGATATTTTCTCATAACTTCTGGTGTTGTTATTAACAATAAAAAATACATTTTTGAAACAAGTTAAATATTTCATGCTAGCATATATTTACACATATAAACTCCATCGACTTCTTCTTAAGTGAGTATTTCTGAACGTACCTGAATATCTCTACTGTATCAATTTCACAAAAATATTGACATTTAATTGTCATACATTAGTTATTTCACTAGTTGTTATTAAGCTTGATTTACAGTTTTGATTTTACAATTGTCAGGGACTTGAGTTTGACTACCAATAGAATAGCTTTAGTTATGATTTTAGTGCATTTATTAGAAATTCCTAGACTAAAACTTTAAAGAACAGACTATCAGACTATTGAAAACTATGTATATTAATTGTTTGATCTTCTCGAAACCTATCTACACTTCTTTTTTTGTTTATAATTTCGAGACATCCTTTATAAACACTATTATTTGTTTTTTTTGCAGATAATGTGTCAAATTCAATGAAAAATACCTATTGTGAATATAAATCTCTACTTATTAAAGATAATAAAAATATAGATAATATTCTTCGTAAAATAAGTACTTGAATATCACGGAAAAATGTCGAATAATTTTATTTTATTAAGTAAATCAAAAAACAAAGAATCTCGAAAATTGTTGATACAATTTTAAATCGTCTTGTTTAATTTATGCTATATTAAAAGTGGCACTTATCAGTGTTACATAGATTGAAGAACGTCAATAGTTGAGTGCAAAATATATATTTGTCCTGTTTCTATGTCAAATCTATAGTGCTATTGATTTAAATAAGCATTAATTTGAAGGACATTTAGTGAAATGTAGTGCAGTTTCTATTGTATATATGATCAAATTTCGTGCGAAATAATTAGAAAATGATGAATTTCATTAATATGTTTAATAAAAACCGTCAGAATTATGCACATGTACAATAAATATGAACAAACTTCAAGACAATTTAAATAATAGTATATAGACTTATTGTGAATGATATGATTAATAATTGTCTTCTTAAAAAAACTTAAATCAATCTGAAAAAGTAAAGACTAAAAATCATTTTCAAAATAATTTATCAATAGTAGTATCGTCAAATTTTCATATTGAATTATGTTTTAATTTTATGATATAAATTATTATCAATATTCCTTTTTATATTTAATATATCATAATATTAGTAATAAAAAAAATATATTCATGGCATTATTTACTAAGTGGATATTTCCAATGAATGTGTTATTGTTCAAATTCCTACTTCCGAGAAAAATATACAGGTGAATACTTTAAAGAGAGACGATAGACGACAGAACGCAAACGTTTGTTTTTTTTTACTTGAATAGAAAGCAAAGTTCTTTGTTTTCTTTTATTTTTTAACAAAGACAAATATTAAAAAACGTCGTGCTGTACTAAGAAAAGGTAAGAAAATAAAAGAAATTCTCATTGTTCTTAGCATTTTGTTTTAAAGATAGTTAACTAACATCAACTGAATTATCACGTACACCACATTATTTTAACATTAATTATTGTGAAGAATTTCAAAAACAAATTATTATTTTAGTTAATCAAGGTGTATTCTAATGAAAAATCAAAGTGAAATTATTCTTACTTGGCTTGATGCAAACGTGAACAACCAACAAAATAAAGAAACATTCGATAAACTATGTGAAAAGTTTGGCGATTGTTGGCAATTTTCAGATAAATCTGACTTCAACAGATTTCTTGGACGTCATGCGTACAATCAAAGACGAATTATTTTCATTGTTAGTGGACAAATAGGCGAAAATCTAGTACCTGATATACATGAAAATTCAAATATTCTATCGATCTATGTTTATTGTTCATGGAGAGAATATCATGAAAAATGGTCTAAACCGTATTCGAAAGTATTATATCATTTAGAATATTTTTATTTTCTTATATTAACATTGTCATTATAGGTCAAGGTCGTTACTAAAGTAGATGATCTTTTTTCTGAAATTCAATCAGATTTCAAATCTTATGAAAATTAATCAAAATATATTATCCAACGACAAATATATTCTGTAGTCATTCTGTTTAAATGTTTATGTATTTTATATTTTTAATAAATAAATAAATAAAGTTATATCTAATAAAAAAGAATTCTTTTTATTATCTCAATAGAAGTTTCTTATAATTAACAGAAATTTGAATCTCTCTAATGAATTTAAATTATTAATTTATTTTATTATTATTTAAAAATATTCATAGTACGACTTTGAAAATAATAGAATATCGTATGGTGTTTTGTTTTTTCGGCAAGAAATATTAGAAAATATAAAGATTTTATACTAAAAAATATGTTTATAATTAAAATTACATTTTAAGAATGTTTTTGAGAAAATAATTAAGATATATTATTGATTTTATATTGTTCATTAGTTTTATTCAACAAATTGATCTATTGAAATAAATTTGTTTTCTAAAATTCTAACAGAATTATTAAACGTCAAACCATTTGGAAAATTGTAAAAACATACTTACGAATTAAAACAAAAAGAAAGTCAAACACTATTGTTACGAATCAGACTTCCCATAGTAAAAATTGATTGAAAAACAAAATTATTTATTTATTCTATTAATATGAAATAAATATATTGTCATAAGACATTTTATTCAAAGGTCAAATAAGTATAATGAATTTAATGGATTTTTATTAGTTAAAAAATTTCATCTATGTAATTCAAATAATTTTATCAAAAGACTAATGATAAGGAATTAATCATAATTAAATTGTTTAGATTAAGTCACATCCTATGAATCAATTCAATGTTACATTTGTTTCTATGCATACTTACAATATCATTGAGATTCTTTATGCTTATTGAAGGAAATAAATAAAAAACAACATAGACTGTATTCTCGATATTCTCTTCTAACATTTATTTAATGAACTACATTTATATCACAATTCAAGTATAACTAAATTGAATATAAATAACAATTTAATAGCAAGAAAGAGATTCTTATTTTGATTGAATTTCACTTATTAATCAATTAGAAAACGACTGATGCGTATCAATGTTGACACTTTTTCATTAAATTGTAAAGCAATATAAAGGAACTGGCTATGTACACCCAGATACACATAGTCGACTGGCTATGTGCATCCAGGTGGATATAATCAATTAATTAGTAAATATTAATTTATATTATAGGTTTATATGCACTTTATTAAATAATATCAATAAAATTTCTTCAGTTATTAATAATTTTAGTCGATTTATTTTTTATTAAATTCAAATCGAGTATTACAATCAAAGATATATGAAAGAAAAAATCAGTTCAAATAAAGATCAACTAATTTAGAAACATACTTAGCACCTCCTTTGTTAAGTTTTGAAAGAGATTGTTCTATTTTATTATTTGTAATACATCTAACATAACGATAACAGAAATATATCTTTTTATAAAACAATAATGATGAAATCTTCTTTGGTATCCATTCGTGATTTTAGTTTCTATTTTGATAGATCTTCTTTCTTGTCTTCGGAGAATTTTACTTTATAGCCTTGTTTTAAGTCTTCTTTCCTTAGTGAGGATTAATCAGATGGTCTTAATAAAAGGATACCATCCTATATTAAAATTTAATTGACTTTTTCATGCTTTTCAAGTTTCCATTTTGTAAGCCAATTAGCGAGGAAAAAAAACATAATTTTTCGTTCTATAATTTATCAACAAAGAAACAAGGTATAATTAATTAAAGCGCCGGTATAGCACAATTTTCGTCCATTTTATTGAAAATAATAAAATACAACAATCTCCTTCAAAACCAAAGAGAAAAAGTGCTAAAAATATTTCTAAATTAGTTGAGCTTTATTTCAATTAACTTTTTCTTTCTGTTAGATATTGGCAGCTACATTTATTCTTCGCTCCACTACCTTTGTTGTTCTCTTTCTTTCCTACACTTATATGTTATATGTTGTTCTTGTCCTTGAATGATTTCTTTCGTTCTCTTCCTTGGACTTTTCCTTTTCTGTCTTTCACATATATTAGATTTTATTCTTTTTTTTCGTTATTCATTATCTATGAAATTTTCCAACTCATAGATCTTTCCCTTCGTTGTGCCTATCTATATAGTTGTCATTGTATTTAGAAAAAGCAGCAGTGGAATAAAGAAGAAAAGAATAAAGAGATAAGTGTTAGAGTTAGACCTAACACTTTTATATTTCTTTGATTGTAATACTCGACTTAAATTTAATAAAAAATAATAAATAGAATAAAATAATTAATAAGTGAAGAAACTTTATTTATATTATTTATTAAGTGCATATAAGACTATAATTTAAATTAATATTTACTAGTTAATTGATTATATCCACCTTGATACACATAGCCAGTAGACTATGTGTACCTGAGCGTACATAGCCACTTCTCGAAATAAACGTAAACAAAGTAAGATACAATGAAAATATAAGATTATTGGATAAAAGTTTCGTTGAGATGACTGAAAAAGAATAAAGAAACAAACAGACTGATTTATTTTGAATCATTGTAAATTGTTGATATCATTAAGTTCTATTTTTTTGCTTTTTGTATTAAGACAAACAATTGACAAAGTTATGGTACTCGTAGATAATATAACTAAGAAGGAAAAACTCATAAAATGTAAGCTTTATTTTTATATTAACCTGAAAACTAAAGAAATATTATTTAGGATTTTAGCTATTAATCATACTCATGTACATTTCATATATGTCAAACTTGAAATTTGAATTCAATTGAAATTTCAAGTTTCAAGTTTCAACTGAAACTTCAACTTTCAAATTTAAATTTTACCGTTTGTCCATACATGCCAAACTTGAAAGTTAAATTCAGCTATTCAATTATTAAATGGTTGAAGTCCAAATATTGAACAAATAAACAATTCAATCATTGATTAAGGCAAAAAGGGTTCTGCCGAGTCCTGATCTAGGTACCCGGAAAGGTTGCAAGCGCGAAAATACACACACGGTTGAAAATTGAAACTTGAAATTTCAATTGAATTCAAGTTTCAAGTTTGACACTACTGCAATCCGGTTTACTTCCGTCAACATTTATAAAATGTAGTCATTTTCTTTAGAAGCCCTTTCGTTGAACAAAAATAGTTGAACTTAAAATTTTGAAAAACCAACTTCAGACTCAGATTTCCCGACACCGATTTACTTTCGTCGAACCTTACAAAACGCTGCTAGATATATAGACACTTGAGTGTACACGTGACTGCAAACATACAAACCAACGAACAACGCATTTTGTTTTCTATGACCCTTACTTCAGTGAAGGGAACAAGTTATTCGCGTCCACTAGTTTCTCGAGACGTGGGCCAAATAACATGTAGTGAAGTTTTATCAAAATGCCCAAAAACCTTAAAATAAAAAGCTCTTTTCTGATTGGTCCAGCTTCTAGCCAATGGAAGCTCGAATCGAAGAATTGACTTCAAATTCGGATTTTTCGCCCTCCATAAGCTATAGCGAAGTTCCATTCTCCCTCGGACAAAAAAACGGCCTTTTTCCATTTCATTTTTGCACCACTTAATACGTTGTTTAAAAAAAAAATATACCAGGAGATGCAGCGTGAAAAGAACTACAATTTACAAAGTAAATCTTATTTTAATTCTGTACTTTTTGTTTTAAAAAAAAAACAAAATTGTGTGCGACCAATTTTCGACGCTGCGAAAAAATCATTTTTTCCGATCTCATCTTTTTATCACCTAATCTGCTTTTGTAAAAAAAAATAAAATGTACCACAAGATGCAGCGTGAAAAGCTCAATAATCTACAAAGTAAAGCTTATTTCAATTATGTACTTTTGTTTTCAAAAAAAGCAAAATTCTGTATGACCAATTTTCGACGCTGCGCAAACATAATTTTTTTCTATGCGAACAAGAAATTCCTTTTTCCTTATGTCATCTTTTTATCAATTAATATNCCCCCCAGTTTTTTCGTCTTAACAATTTAATATTAAAAGATATGTCTTGACGAGATCTATGTCTGATAAAAACAAATAACTCTAGAATCTCTTGCAGCACTCAAGAAAAGTCGAAAATACCGCTCCGTTGGAAGAACTCAACTCTCGAGATTTAGGCGGTTGTTAATCTATAGCATTTTCTTTACCTTACATGTCATTCACTTCAATTGAACGAATTTGCAACCTATACACTTCTCTATCAAATGAGATATTCATCAATCAAAACTATTAAGTCATTCATGAGATAATGTCAAAATACTAAGTACACCCTCAAAATAGACCTCTCAAACTCGTTTTCGGCTCGCATTTTTCACAGACAAAATCAAATGAGCTTATATTTGGATTTGTCTATGGTTTGACTGGACCTTTCATTTGAAAAAACAAAATCGAAACAGACATTTTTTTCACCGTGGACCTTCTGATAAAGTAGGTTAGTGCTCTGGCGCACCCTCTCTTAAAAGAGGTAGGAATTGCCTAGAGAGCTGAATGTTTTTTCTGAATACGTACACAATAAGCTCTACTCATAGTCAAAATTTCAGCTCTGTAGCATGTTCTGTTCATTAGAGTTGTATGTATGGATGGACCCAAATATTAATTTCAAGCTCCTAAAGATTATGTTTGCTGCAAGCCGTTTCTGAATGTGTCAGGCTGATTTTGCTATGAAGTTATATATCTCAGATGAGTCTTCCGACTTCTTAAGCTCAGTCCTCAAACAGCTTGGTTTCTTGAGAGAAGACCTTATGTGAAAATCATGTAAAACTGAAATTTTTAAGGGATACATATTGCTATATACTCTAGTTTTTGTAAAAGTTTCAAGCCTCTATCTCACTTCTATTACGGGTTGTCAAGTACCTAAGTTCTTCAAAATATGAATTTGTTCTCATTTTGGATGAATCATAAAAAATTGAGAGCTCTATGTTTTGCGCTGAAACTCATTTTCGTAAAACAGCCATTAAAATTGAACGGTTCAATATTTTTCGAAACGGCTTGCACCAAAATTCATAAAACTCTTCCCTCTATGAAAGTATCTTAGATTAGGCAAAATCTGAAGGTGTTGTTTGAGCAGCTTCTCAATGCATCAGTCGTGGCTAATATTGGAATGGCTCATACACACATCATGGAAGTGCTTCCGTAGTTGAAATATTAAATGAATGTATTTATGTGTGCATAACCAACATCAACTGTATTCAATTCTGCTGTTGCTATTTGTACACCATCATTAAGTTAATTGAAACAGTAATTGAATCAATTTTACTTTTTCTTTTTACGAAAAATAAATAGTTAACTTATGAAATGCTTAAAATAAAGAAATAAACTAGTTGAATTTGTTTTATATGGTCATACAAAGGAAAAAAACTAAATAATAAAATAGAATTAATTATGTATCTCCTGTCGATAGACCGGAAAGATTTATCCTTAATTGTTCATCAACAATATTTGTCACTGTTGTTGTGGTTTTGTATTCTGTTACTAAATCTGTTGATAGTACTGGTATATATCCGGAATTTTTCAAAAATGGTATAATAATTAAACACAAAACTGTACTTAATATAGTAAACATTGTAAAAAGCCAAAATAATAATCGATCCATAATAAGTGCCATTAATTTCCATTCATTAATTGTTTCATTTCGATCTTCTTCAAGTTTTTGTTTATTAATTATATATTTTAAATGTTTTTCAAGTAAATACATATTCGAATTAAATAAATTATAATGTGAACGAGAATTAGTCAAACCTGATGATGACGCCAATGTTGATGATTGATGAGATTGTTGAGGAATAAGAACTATTGGAGGTACAACACGTCGAGAACGACAATGATGATGATGATGATGATGGTGATGATGACGTTTAGTAGATAATGATGATGAACGAATGTCACCATTTCCTGTTGATAAACTCGTTAAAAATCCTTTCGTTGTTTCTTCTTCGTCATTGTAACAATCATCATTATGATTATATTCTTCGTCATCATGTTGAGATTCTTTTTGATGATTTATCTCTAAAGAGAAAGTTACAATAAATAAACATGTTTACTTTTATAGAAATATTCTCAATATGTTTTCAGAGTTTTTTTCGTCATTTAAAATGCCTATTAGAAGTCAATATTATTAAGGATTGGGTATCTGTAAAGGATACGAACATTCATATCTTTTATCAGTGAGTACGCCGACTCGACTTAGGCATATACTCAAAATATTAGATTTTTATATGCTAGTCTTAGAAAAATAGAAGGGATGGATTTTCTCAATTCAAAAACTTATAATTGAATTTAACATACAGTGCATGTGAACGAGTTCAATTGATCTCGTTGATTAAATATCGTATTAAATAGTGTAGAATGTCATATATGCTAGCATTAACCTTGTATCTGCTTGTTCTACGGAAGAACCGTACGACTCTAGATCAGAGTTGGAACCGGACAGCTTTTTTCTATTCGATCCGGTCCGGTCCGGTCGGTTGAAAAATCTGTCCGACCAGCAACCGGTCGGATGAATTGTACAGCTAAACTAGCAAAAATCCGGTGAAAATAACGGACTATAAAACTATCTATTCATATATAATGGTGGTGAAGGAGCATTGAATATTCATGTGCAGAAATCGGAATTAGGAATAATCAACTTACATTTACCAAAATTTAAATAAATCGAAAAATAAATTTAAAAAATTAAATTGATTTTCAATTTCAATTGGATTTATATACATTTAAATTTTTAAAATTTATTTAAATCTAGTTTAAACCAATATAACTTCAATTTAAATTCATTCCGTTGGATTTAAATCCAATTAAATGGGTGTACATTGAATTTAGATTGATTTAAACTAGATTTGAGTAAATTTAAAAGGCTTAAATGCATTTAAAATAAACTTCAATTTACGTAATTTACATTTAAAATAAATTTAGATTTTCATCTCTAAAAAATTTTTATTTATTTGAAATTTAACTTCGCAAAAATTTAAATTTATAATAAGTTAACAGGCGATCGCCACCCCTAATAGGAACTGGAAACTAAAACTTGGGAACGAAATTATGACCATCATATTTTAATGCAAGGTGTGTGGACTTTTTGAGCCCGATGTCTATATAAGTCAGCTACTCAGATCAAATCTGTTGTTTTTAATCTTAATTTCAAGAAAAAAGAGCCAGTTTACAATAAATCTAGTACAACAGTGTAAATATTTATTTTTCATGACTCAGGCAGCTATCTAAGTAGAATAACAAAAACAAATTATATGATCTAGGTTACATTAAGCGGTACACGAGAAAGTAATCGATAAAGATATAAAGAGAACAATGAACTGTTTACAGTTAGGTGGATGACACAAAGTTCATCGAGTCTTTCGCAGACACATTCTTCTGACGTGAAAATATCATAAAAACACCTTTGTCAGTAGAGGAAATTCTTGGACACATGCAACAATTTTTTAATGATGAACTGGCAAAAATCCGGTCCTGTCCGGCCGGTTTTAACTTTTTGTCCGGTCTTGTCTGGACAGGAGCCGGATAGCCGGACCGGTTCCAACTCTGCCCTAGACAACAATGTGAAATTAAATGTTGAGGAAAGAGATAAGAAAAGAATATAGACAGTACAGGTATTAGTACAACAGACCAAAAATTGAAAAACAGAACGAAAAGAAGCACGTCAGCTCCTAAAGAAGAAGAAGAAGAAGAAGACATGATGCTGATGAAAGCGTATATGACACTCTATACTATCAAATACGGTTATTGATAATAGAGATCGATTGGAAACATTCAAACGAGCTATTTGCTAAATTCAATTAAAGGACTTTGAATAGAGAAAATAAATCCCTTCTATTTGTTTTTGTTGAGGTTAGCATATAAAAGCCTAATACTTTGGGTATATTTATAAGTCGAGTGGGTTTATTCACTTGTAAAAAATGTGAGTGTTTGTGTTTTGAAAAAGACAGTATATATTGAGAATCACTTTCATGTTCAACTGTTTTTGATGGTCGTATCTTTTACAGATACCCTTCAAAGATAAAACTGTGTTATTGTATAATAAAATATCAAAATAAAAAAACGGATTTGAATTTTTTTAACCAGTTAATATAATATATTAAAATTGTTTAAAAGTATTATTATTTTCGTATCAGAAAGTAGAAAGAAGAAACAACTATATAGTAAATAATTGATTATATTAATGATTGAAACCTAATAAAAATACTTCGATAATATATCACGTATTTAAAAATACATTTAATATCTATATATGGTTATATCTCAATATGCACGTGCAAAGCTAATCTGTCATTTGTTGCCTTTAAATTTTTATGAATATCAATAAATTTAACAATTTATTTTATCGTTGAATAAATGATAATAATTAGAATCAATATCTCTATTTATATATGAGATAAGATTAATGTTTATGTCGCCTGTCTCTCTGTTAAATCTTGTTTTTGTTTAATATATTAATCGTATAGAAAAATACGAGAGAAAATGTCTGATAATATATGAATGATACAAATAGAAATAAGAGAATGTAAAATTCATAGAAAATATCGATATCGATAATAAATTTTGAAAAAAAAAGTATTACCTTGTTGATGTTTAGTTTTCTTTTTTTCATAATTTATTCTTTTTCTTTTATGCTTGATTAGTGGACTATCTGTTGGTTGTGTTGATACTTGAGCAAAACATCGATAAACATTATCTTTTTCAGTTAAATTATGTTCACGTGCATAAAGTTCAACAATTTTTTGCATTCCAATAATAGGTGCTATACGTCTAACTAATGAATATTTAAATGAACGTGGAACTGGAATAACAACAGGACCTGAATGATGTAATTGAAGGACATAAACAGTAAGAACAATTGATAATGATGTAAGTGCCATAACAATTGTTAAATATATTTCAATAAGTGGTACCATTTCACTTGTTGCTGGCATTGATTCAGCAATTAATAACATAAATACAGAAAAAGCTAAAAGAACAGTTATACCAAGTGTTATCTTCTCTCCCGAATCCGGTGGAAGACAAAAACCAAGAAGTGAAAGAATTGAAAGCCATATACAAGGAAATATAATATTAAATAAATAATATAGAACACGACGTCGAATATGAACTAAAAATTTATTTAATTTCAATATATAAAAAAGAAAAATTTCTTTTTCTTACCATATATAGTTACATCAGGATAATAAATTCCTGGACAACATGGATAAGTAACATCATGGCGTTTAATAGCAATATTAAGAATATGCCATTCACCCGAACGAATATAATTCGTCATATCAACATTATCACGCCGTTTGGTTAAATTGACTTGAGCTGCATCATATATCCATGAACCAAACTTTAATTTACATAATTGATCTTTAAAAATAAAATAAAAAATAATAATAATAATAAAACGATAAATTCTTGTAGAAAAAGAAAAAAAAAAGATAATAATTACCATCAAATGGAAAAAAAGTGACATCAATTTTGCATGATGATCGAAATTTAGCTGGTGGTGGCCAAAAAACATGTCCATTACTATCGACCATAGCTTTACTTTGATAATAACCTTGTGTATAATCATCAGCTGAATTATATAAAACAATATCAGGTAACCAAATTTTTGAACATGGTAATCGAAGAGTTGTTAAACCATTAAAATCCGATGCATTCCATACTAAACGTTGATCAAACCATTCCTTTATTTTACAATATTAAAAAAAAAACATATATATCTTAGATAAATTTCATTATTTTCTTTCAACTAGATCAAGCTAACCTGTTCAAGCCATATATTCGTAGTTAATACTTGATTTTTTTCATCCTAAATTAAAAATTATTTATTTCTATTAATAAATCACAAATTTGTTAAAAATTTTCTTTTTGAAAATTTATCAAATAGATCAATATAAATGGACAAATTGTCTGGTTTTTTATAATCAAGTTAATACATTGGGTATTTATTATTGATATAGAACTAAAAAAAAATAGACGTGCAGACGACTAATTTGATTACTGAAACGGAAATCAATGTTTTCTCTCTTATATATATTGACATATGTACCTGTGCACCAAAAGACTTTGTGTTTAAAATAGACATAAAATTAACTTTTAAAATGTTACTGTTTGTATTTTGAACCTTTTTATTCTATGTATTTAAGTAATAATATAAGAAAAATCTTGTTGATTTATGTTTTATTTTTATTTCTATGTATATATTTATAAAATAGGCATTAAAAGAAATAATTTTTTTTTTAACATAATAATTTTAAAAAACTAAGTGAAATATTCAGAAAATTATTTCAAATTAATTTTTGCATGAATACACACTTGTGTGTGTGTGTGTGTGTACATAATGCTTAAAGAAAACAAAGTTTTTATAAATTTATCAATGTCAGATTGTCCTTCTATGTCAATCAAAGAAGAAAAAAATAAGAATATTGCCTTCTATTAAATAATGGCTACAATATTATTGTTGCGCATCAATGCATTATTTCTCGTTCAAATATTTGCATAATATTTGAAAAGATTCGTCTAGTTCCGAATCATTGATCTATCAATCATTATCTATGTGATCACATACCATATCACTTAGTTGAGTCAAAGCAATACCAAAAGCAACACTGACGGTATCCGATGCATTATATACAGGTCGTGCAGATGGATCATAATTTCTTAATAATTGAGCCAT
This sequence comes from Rotaria sp. Silwood2, assembly GCA_905329745.1. Lineage (NCBI taxonomy): Eukaryota > Metazoa > Rotifera > Eurotatoria > Philodinida > Philodinidae > Rotaria > Rotaria sp. Silwood2. The sequence continues at coordinate 4,894,538 of CAJNSZ010000001.1, read as the reverse complement.
TAAACGTTGTTCATCAGGTATTGAATCGGAATCGTTGAAAGCTAAGTGATAATATGGATGATAATAATAATTTGACATAGATTGAGAATATTGTTGACTCGGAGGAGATGAAGGAACAGAACTATCTTTATTTGGCATTGTCAAACTAGTAAATATTAGTTGACAATCTAACTCACATGAATTTATTAAGAAAAAAAATAAGATGAGTGGAATCACCATATTGTCTATGAAAAAGAATATTTTAATATTCACTAGTCATTCATTTATATATACTACTGATACTATCAATGTAAAGAGAAGTAAATACTATGACACTTTGCCCAAGTAGAAGAAAAGAACTAAAAAGAAACGAGACTATAACGATAGAGAAAAAGAGCAAAGGAATCGTCGACAAGATATATGCTATTATTATTATTTCTATTTGTTTAAACATAATGTAAGAAAGAAAAAAAAAAAAGCATTGCTGAATATATTAATAAGAACTGATGGTTAATCGCTCTCATGAACAACATGAAGAAACAAAGAATTATGTCATTGAATAAATGAATGATAGAAAGAATAATTAATTGAACATAACATTTATTTGATAATCATCATTAAAGAAATTAATCAAACAAAATGAAAAAAAAAAAAAAGAATTTATCTTTCTTTAGTTTTTCGAACTCTAGTTTCTTTCTAATTTTAGAATAAAGATTATTATTTATCGTTTACCGAAAACTCAAATTTTTCTTAATAAAATTAATTTTAAATATTTATAAATTTATTCAATTATTTTTCATAATTAAGATTCATTTACGTACGATAATCATACAATGGATCTAAATCTGATGGAAACCATGAATTACTCCAATGCATTGAATTTTGTAGTTGATTACCACTAGAAAAACCATATCCACCAGAAGGTCCAGAATTACGTGTACGTTGTGACGAATAATGACCACCACTTGATTTACATTCGGCTTTATTAAAAAGCACAAGAAATATTCTTATCAAAATAAAGCCAATTGATGACAATTGTCGTACCATAATTTTGGATTGATCAACATTTCCATACGTAAAAATTAAGAGACAAAATAAAGAGAGACGTAGAGAGAGAGAAATAGAAAAACAAGAAAAAAAAAGGTATATCTGAAATAAAAAAAGGCAAAGAGCGATAGAAAGTCATGCTTAAAGCTATATTATGTGTCGTGCTGAGCCATTTTAATTCGAATGTGTAGGTGTTATATCACATCATCAAATTGAAGTTGATATAAAGTGAAACATGCAACATACATCCTTTATTAGATTGCTCGATGTCGTCTCGAAATTATCAAAGTTTCTTTTAAATTCTTCTACGACTAGATGTTAATCGAAACTACTACTACTACTACTACTATTAGTCGTAGTAGTAGTTAATGAATAAGTATATGCTTGTCGATGATCATCGCCTGTTGCGTTAGACTACACAAGTGACGAAGATGCGGAATAAAATAAATGAAAATGAAATTATGTGGAAGACTTTCTTTCTGTCTTTCTCTATCTCTTATATGTTCCTATTGAACATCGAACTTGATCATAATCCGTTAAATAGCCTGAAGACAAAATGTTCTCCAATAGAGTTTATTTGTAAAATGGTTTCTGTTGCGTTCAATATAAATAATTTTATCAAACAAGATTTATATTTACCAGAAAATGGTTTGATCTCCTTTGCTTTTTTAAAACGTGTGTAAATAAAAATATTCAACTAAATAATAAATTAGAAAATGATTAATTCGAATAATTCAAATGTCAAATAAAGAACAATAAAATTGATGTAGGAATAAATAGAATGGAAGCTATGGTGTTGTCGCCTTTCATTTTCATCGTTTTTCCTGATCTATGTACAATTAATGATGTCATCTCAATTGACAATGATAGACAGTAGCAAAATACTAACAAATACGATTTATTAAAAAGAAAGAAAAAACCAAGTATCTTCTACTCAAACTGGGAGATAAAACTAAAATAAATTTTTCATTTTTATTCTCTAAAGTAAACAGAAAGGATTCGACTTAAGAAATTTTTCATGTATTTAACCGATGCTGCTAGTAAATGATGACATTTGCATGAAAGAATAAAATGATTTATTTCAGATTGTTTAAATAAAAACGATTTATTTCAAAAATTTCTCAAAGAAATAAAAACAAAGATATTTTTTCTTAACAAAAAATGATATTAGCTAAGATTGTTACTTTTTCCTTAATAATACATTTTCATTAAATGATTTCTAAACATGTTCCTACGATTATTTCATAGATTTCGAGTATCATTTTTATTTACATGTAAACAGAAATGCAATGGTTTATATATGCTTTCTATATATCTTTCTCAACATATGTTTATAATTATAAGACAAAAAAAGTTATTGAAGATCTCCCTTGCGGATTTATAGCTAGATGTTTTTTGTTTAGAAGAGATACATAATATTTGCAAGTATAAATATTATCTAGGAAAAAAAAACATTTATCTGATGAAACCTTATATCTGAACTACATAATCTCTAATAATTATAATACAATTTGATTTATATTCTTGAATTTTTTGAATTATTATTACATTAAATCTCAAGTATAATTAGGTTTAATTGACTTTGTTATAATAGAAGTTCTTTCAATTTTTTATCTTAGCCTTTGATGTCAATTTTTCTAAAGAATATTGACTTCTCAAATAGAAAATAACCGATATATTTTCGTATTGAGAATAGAAAAGTTTTCGCATCAGTAAATATTAAATGTTCTTTATTGATCATATGATTAGAAATTCAAGAAAATATTATGCAATTTTTATTATTTCTATTGGTATTTGAATTGATATTAATGTCAATCAAAATCAAAAACAGAAGAATTTTCTCCCAAGACAAAATTTATCTTTTCTATTGTCATCTATGGAATACTTATTAGGAATAAAATCATACGAACTGGATAATGTGAAAAAAAATGCAGTTTTACTTATTGATCTCAAGTTGCTTTGTAAATGAGTCGTTAACTATTGGTGCTCATGAAAAATATTATATTTTCATATTTCAATGACGAACTCAAGTATTTTTAACCAATTAATAAACTTAATATTGATTTATATTTGTGATAGATCAAACTTGATATCCATGTGAATTTCAGTGTTTTATTTAACTATTCCATATTTTTTATAAAATAATCATCGTCATTCTTTTCGTCATGGTAACTCTTCAGAACAATTATCTGACAAGTCTTTTACAATTTAATTATCAACAATAATTATAATTGATTGACTTTTATATGAGATAGAGCAGTTATCTGTTTGACAATATTCAATGTTTTCTTTTGCCATCAGTTGATTTCATTGATAAATCTATTTAATTTTTGGTTAGATTTATGTAAATAGGATATACGGATCACTTATAATATCAGATAAAACTTTTTCATTGATAATAAATTCGTTGAAACATATATCATTCAATTGATGACAATGTTCATGAAAAAGTGTCGAATGAAATCTATGGATACATTCATAAAATTGAATTACATCAATTTTTTTTAAAATGAAAGTATTTTTATGATATCAATTTAGCCGTTTGATATAAAACTATGTAGTTAATTGTACCTTTTGTAACTTTGAATTTCAACAAAAGAATTAATATTAATGTATTATTAAAATAGAATTAATAAAAAATCAAGGCATATCTGTTTTTTCGATTAAATGATATATCAACAATTCATGAAAAACATGTCACCTTTTTTTTTACACAGTCTTAGACACTATCAAACATTCTTTCTCAGCATGTCATCAATATGGTATAATTGATCACGCATATTTCATTATTCGTTACCTAATTAACGAATTGCTAAGTACTCAAAATCAACGACAATAAATTATGTGGATCTTTTATTCTACGTTCTAATATCATTAAATATGATACATATTTCAATGTTTTGTTTTTAACAATTAGAATAAAAGCGTGTTTGTTCTTTTGAATTAATGTTTATGAAATAATCTTGACATAAAAGTAAATAAACTTAAATTTTGAACACCTTGACGATATCGAATATAATTAGTAATTCATTTCATCTGTTACATGCTATGTGAAACAGCATAGAAACATATGAAACTCATATATAGCTCAATACTCTGGATAAACTAATCAGGTATGAATGTAATAAGAACCAGAACAATGAACACGAAAGCTTTAACAGAGATACCTTAAGCACGGGAAAACTTCAGTACGGAAAGGTTCAGCATCGAAAAATTAATCACACAAAAAAAATGAATATAAATATAATTTCTATTGAAAAACTAATGAATGCATATGAATGTTTGGTAAGGATTTTAGTCTTCTCTTCATTCCAGTTCATGTTCTTCTAATGTTTTATTTAGATTCTCTCTACTGTACGAACGATTTAAAACTCCAAGAGGGCACACATCTTTTTAGGAGCACAGACATATAGTACGTCATACAATAACTACAAACTCCTGAAGTGCGAATCGGATCTTTGAAGGGGTGCCGCCCTCTCAATTCTCAAGTTGAATAAAGTACTGCATCTTTCACCTTCGTTTTTTTTTTTGAGTGCTTAACTTTTTGTTGGAGAACATTCTTGTGCTTATAGTTTTCGTGCTTCTCGTTCACCAATCAGAATGCAATTATATTAATACTATAAAAACTCTATTTACAAACATTAATGTTTAATGAAACGTATGGTTTCATATTGCATTAGACTTTCCTTTTTTTTTTGTTATGTTTAAAATCCTTTACTATGATTTCTAATCTTATTCGTGCGAGTGCAATCAAAATAAAACTTAAGTATATTACTATGTTGTATAGTTTCAGGTTCTAAACAAAAAAAAGGAAACATGTGATTGAGTGTGTTGTCGAAACAAAATTTTGATAAGCATATTAGAATACATTTTTTTGCTGTAAAACAATGGAATCTTTTATTATTTTTTAAAGAAAAATGAAAAACAAAGTACATCACTTTCATCAATGAATAATATATCGAGGTTAGATGAATAAAATATAAGCTTATTTTATTCGATTCACAATCATTCAAAGATTCAAGTCAATAGCATTATTAAATCACAGCTTTTTTTTTACCTAAATTGTCGAGTATACCACATAAATTTCTCGTCAAACATATTAAAGAATTTTTTATTTAGTATTTACTCCTCACAACATCTACAGAAGAGCCACTGATAAAATAATCTTATAAACGAAGTATAGACTCTCTAATATGTTAATTTTGTAGTCAGATCCATTTGATGTTCTGCAATTTTTTTTCTTTCATAACACTATTGAATTGGCAAAAGCAGCTTATGTCGTATGCTATTAAAGAAATAAAAAAAAAAAGAAATAGATGAATACATACTAACTAATTATAAAACATTGCAAGCATTTTTCATACATATTATCGAGCGATTAGGTTTTGTTTTTGAGAAAATATATTAATCACTGAAGATATTTTATCCAAATCAAATATGATTTTAACTTGAGACTTGATGAGGTTTACAATACATACAGAAATTCTATTTTTTATTTTTCTCTGTTTCTCAAATAGTAATAACATAGTGTAGGTCTCTTCATCAATCAATATCATACAACAAATTTTAAAACCTCTACTTCCTGATAGTAAAAAATATTTTGTTTAAAAAATTTCAATTATTTTTTATTTTTCAACATTAACAATTTTCTAAGTTCAACATTTTTGAGACGTACCGATGAAACAAAACGTTCATTTTTACCAATCAACAACTCATGAAGTTTACTATAAAACTTATTTCTGACACTTTGGGATTCTATATATATTGTTTAGTTTTTGTAATCGATCAACAAATGATCACTCCAGTAAGTAGTGAGGGGTAAAGAATTAACAAAAATCAAAACGAATTTCAAATAGTACGAAAAATTTATCAAAGATAAGATAAAAGCCTTATTATTCTAATATTTTTAGAGATTTCAATGATTTATCTTATTTTGAATACACAAAAAAATGTTTATAATCTCAAACTATTTATGTAAAATAATTCTCAAAAGAAAAATAATATTTCAATATATATATATAGACATCTTATGTGACTTTTCTTTTATGTTTCAATTTTATTCTGAACACATATAATAGAATAGAAATAATAACACGAAATATCATCCAAAAAAACAATAGCAAAAGAAGAAAAAATCTCAAGTGCTTAAAATAAAACAATAAGTTTTCTAGCATACACTTTGCCACATAAACATAGGACACATTCAAAAAAAAAATAGAACAGTAACAAACAAATAGACTATTTTATACATCAAGACAAAAGGAAAAAAAAATAAAGGAAACATGAGATTTCATCTATAGTTTATAGAATCGAATTGAATTAGCATCTCGTACAACTAAATGTTTTCCATTTTCACGTCTTTTACCTCGTTCATCCATAATACAAACATTATAAATTGAATCTGCACAACGTTTTGATGTTGGTAATAATAATTTTTGTGCTAAAAACAAAAACAAAAAAACAAGCAAGACGTATTAATTATTTATCTAAGATAAATAAATATCGTACCATCTTTTCCATTATAATTCAAATGAACGAGATATGGTCTTCGTATAGCAAATAACCAACCTTGTTCACCTGGTAAAACTTCCATTTGAAAATTTTCACCAGCAAAACGAAGATGTGCTAAATCAATATCAATACGTCGTTGTGGAATAAGTTTTTGATATTTTTCATTTATATTTATTGAAAATAAATGAAGACACCAATGACGTTCATGTCGAGCTAAAAAATGTAATGTACCATTTGCATAACGCATTGATGCAATACCACAAACACCAGATTCTTGATCATACTATACAAATATAAATAAATAAATAATATTGAAAATCTAAAAAAAAAAAAATAACAAACATTTTTTGAATGATTTTTTTCTTCCTGATCTTGTTCATCATCATTAAGATTATATATTGGTGGTGGAAATAATTCTCTTGGTGTCCATCGTTTTAAAAGTGACCATGTAGCCATAGTTGATATATACCATAAATCAAGACTTGCAGCTGGATATTCATATGCAAGAAATACATATGATTGTTGATCACAAGTAATATGAGCTAAACTATGTCGTGATGATGGAATTTCATATTCACTTATTTGATTTATTGCACCACTTTCTGGTTCACATTGATATACACGATGATAACTTTATAAAAACAAAAAAACAATTTTTGTTTTATTATTTATTATTAAAATTCTTACGTAATAAAAAGAAAAACTTGTAATTGTTCATGCCATGTCATACTTTGAACAGAATCCATTTGTGTCATTGTATTAAATTCTGGTAGCATTAATAAACATTGTTCTTCATATTGATTATATATAGTAAGACAACGCATAAATTGTGACAAACGATGACCTTTATATGTTTGACACCAATCATCAGCTATAATATAACGTCCATTAGAACATAATTGATATAAACCAGCACGATTTTGTGTTTGAAATGTTTGTGTTGGTGTTGATGATGATAAACGATTACAAACAGTTGATGATAATAATGGTTCATCAGGAGGAAAAGCACGTGATTGAGATAGTAAATATTGATTATAATCAATTGTATTATGTGTACTATTATCATGTTGAGATATTATTGATGAATTTGAAAGAAATGATCCACATAGAGACTACGAATAAAATATATATATATATATATTAATTAAAATTTTAGAAAATTATTTTTGACGTCTATTCACACTGCTTGATTTAGCTGGTGTAGAAAAATGAATTGATTCATTTTGAAAATTTGTTTTCATTGATTTATACCAATCAAGTAAACGTTGTTCACAAACAGTTTGAGGATCAGACGAAAGTAAACGTCTAAATTTCATTTCATTTCATTTCATTGATTATAATAATAATAAAAAAAGAATGAAAATTATTTTTAAAAACAAAAAATTTACTTTGAAATAATATCTTGTATACGTTGATGAACAACATATTGTTGATCATTTGAATTACCATAACGTGAAAGCCATGAAAATATAAAATCAATTTGACAATAATATTTTCCACAATGAAGACAACGTGCATTTGTTAAAGTTGATGTTGATTTTGTTAGCTCAGAAGATATTGATGAATCAAGATATGAATTCATCATTGTCTAATAAAAAGAAAAGACAAAGAAATAAAATCTAATTGAATATTTTTCTATTTTTCTTTTTAAATTATTACCATTTGTCGACGAGAAAATGAATGTGATAAAGCTAAATCATTAGCTGAATTAGTTGTATTTTGTTGCTTCATATCGTTCATTCAAATTGAAACTTGAATGTAAATAAATAGTTTTATTCAGTTTATAATCGATTCTTTTCTCTTTCTATATCGAGAATAATAAATTGTATTTTTATTTAATTCACAAGAGAAGAAAAGAAATAGAACGATGAAAATGTCCATGTCGGACATGCACACACACTGACAAGGAGAAAGACAGATTATCTTATTTTACTCGTTCTATCTATCGTCGATACTGATAGACATTAAACGGGTACCAACATGACTATTTCAGAGAAAAGAGAAATAAGAAAACATGTGCTTTGTTTTATGACATCATTGTCGCTATTTAGTGTTTTTTACTTTCCTAAAATATGTTCTTCTTTGTTTTGAATAATATTTTAAAAAAAGATTATTTGATAGAGATAAAAGCAAAAATGTATTACACATGTTCTAAAATTATTTGACGAGAAAATATTATTTGCATCAGTTGCACTGGTTATTCTGTTTTCTTTTTATTATGAATATGAAGTCTTTTCAGAAAAAAAGCACAATAATTTCAGAATCTAAATTATTCATATAAGAAGATATAAAGCGAAATACTATATTTACACAATTATATAGGTGAATAGGCATAAATGATTGTATTTCTTTAATTTTTTTAAAGCTAATAGCAGTACATTTTTTTGATGAAAAGAAAAAAACTACAAAAATAGCACTTGTTTTTATCTATCTCAATCAGATAGAAATGACTTTTCTTTAAATATAAATAAGATACTAATTCATCTAATCATTAGCGTTGATTATTGATTCACCAGATATCTCTATGTATTTTTTCTTTTTAACAAATTAGAATATTTATGTGTTTACAAAGATATGATGTCGATTTGTTTATTTTTTTCTTTAATATCTATCTGTCAATGTAATCGATTGCAGATTACTATCATAATTTACTTTTGATGTTGATCGATGAGCTCTGTTAAAAATCATGATCCTTATCTCTGATAGTTCAAGCAAGTATTCATTTGATATTATATTATAATGAAATGTATCACATTTATTTGTCGCTTGCAATGTAGGAGTTAAATCTGAAACGCTATAATCGATTAACTTTTGGGCGAAAAGTTCATTGCGTTATCAACCGCAATTATACGCTTCAACCATAGTAGTAATTATCAACAAATTAAACTTGATTAACTTCTTCATTCAGTGAACAGATTTAACTAAATTTATTTTCTAGTTGTATTTTCTTGTATTTATATATCGAGCGCGATTGTTGAGACTCTGTATTTTCTACTTTTCACCATTAAAGATTTTCTCGATGTTGATGACTACAAGCAAAACACAGTAATTGCAGTCAATTTTTTGAAAATATAGATATCAAGCATAAGTAGGTTCAAATTTAAACTATGCTTCGACAAATTTCACAAAAGAGTAAATTGGTCAACATTTGCAACTGTTAAAACTCTTGACTATTTCTATGAGTCGTGGATTTTATTCAAAATGAGCTTTGTTATTATCACTAATCGACAGAATCTTCAACATTACTCATTACTTTCGACTGATTAAAAGTATTAGTCATATTCGTGCCAATAAATAAGGTATGCTGACACTAAGTATCAACGTACTGTCATCTACTTGTTGCTCCTGAATAACTTGATGAGTATTTCTCTTGGTTTTTATTTTTAAGAAGATAATGATTTTATCTTCAATTTTCTTTAACTTCTCCTCTCTATTCATCGATAAATTGACGAGAAACTGTGAAAAAAAAGCAGAATAATATATATGCTGATATAAGTTACAATGGATCTAGCAGAGAGAACCGAGAATAATCTGATGCACAGGTTTCATGTTGAAATAAAATCTACCCAATTATACTGATAAAGCGTATTACCCGAATTTCTTTATAATATATTGAAGATAATTGCCATCTTAGAGAATCAAAAAATAGAATTAAAGTAGTTTCAGTATTTCAATTTTGTTTTCGAGTAGTCATAATTTAAAGATGATCATTGGTCATACTCAAAGAAAAATACATTGCCTTACACATGCATTTACGCTCGACGTATTAATACATAAAAACTATTCAAGGAAGAATTGATGAATGTTCATTTTCTGAAGTAAAAACCATTGTGCTATGTATTATTTCATCATTCTATTAAACATACGAATTAAATCAAAGTAATAACTATTTCTCAACTATCAACTTTGTTTAAAATAGCTTTAACTCGCACACTGATTGCTTGGGCTAGTATTGCAAATTCTATCATGAAAATGTCTCGCAATCTGAATTAGTCTTTACTCGACAATCTAACATTCATTCAACGTTTTACTTTGTATCTACCGTTACATATAATCGACTTAGTGGAACATATTTAACTTATCCATATTTGTATATCTGTTTTCTTGATTATTTCTCAATCAGTCATTGACAACATACACGTTGGTCGATCATTTGATGCTGAAAAATGGACTGCTTTGAAGCAGTCTGATTGATATCAAACAGATTGAAGTTGGCTGCATCCTACCGTCTTGAATTTCAAGAATTAATATTACTAATTTGAATTAGGCTGAAAAATTAGTAATTATTCGATTTTGCAAAAGAAAGAACAGTCGTGCAGAAAAGTAGATTCGAGTCACGTTTTCAAAATGTGTGGTACAGTGTGTCATCAAGTATAATACATATGATTCATTTCATATTAGTGTAAAGTATGAATGTGATTTATTGTAGGTAGAATTTCAGAAACTTCATTGAAGATTTGAACTTGCACAATTTCGTCATTATATTGGTCAACATCAGAAAAATGTGTGACAAGAAAATGCAAACGAACTTGACGATTAACAAATAATTTACAAACACATTCATTTATGCATAGTGTTTTAAAAGTCGCAATCTTAAAGGAGACTACTATAACCTCACTATTAAAAAAACGTTCTGTTATGTAAATACCTATTTATATGTGAAAAAAAAGTTTTGTAAATTTTTATTCCTTTTCTATAAAACTGGAAAGTATGGTCGTAATATTTAGACTTTCAATAATCGAAAATATTCAACTTTCTTGTGAATTTATCTCTATACATGCATCTATTATAACATATTATATACCATTTGCTTTAGAGAATTATAATAGAGATTCAAACATATTTATTAGTTCACTTCAAAAATAAACAATAATATGCCCACCCACCCCCCCCCCCCCCCCCCCCCCCCGACCCACCCCCCCCCCCTCTCACAACAACAGCAACAACACAAATAACAACACATCAACCGATAATTCA
>CAJNSZ010000001.1:4840678-4883014 GCA_905329745.1 Rotaria sp. Silwood2 | reverse complement strand
TAGACATATAATAATCATTTTTATTTTTACAACAATAAAAAAAAACAAAACCCCCCCCCCCCCCCCCCCCCCCCATGTGACTCCGACTAACATCATATGCAGCAAAGGAAAGTAAACCATATCACACTTTAACAGTGATATGATTAGCTCATGTTTATTAAGTCAGTGTTTAGATCGAATTGTGCAAAAGACCATATATATGCTTATGTTTTTCTTGTGTTGTAAAAGTATAAACATGTGCAATAAAGATACTTTAAAACACTAGATAACTTAGTACTGCCCTTCGAATAATTTTTCTCATATGTATATTTAAAAGTAATGTCCAATATTTTAATCGTCATTGAATCGTAGATACAATGAATCAGGTTTATTTTTGACCAACTTCAGTACATTATGTAGATCATTCATTTGTATTTCGACTGTATTCATAAAATCTTCGATATAAGATAACCGTTCTCCACTGAATTCTTCCAAATAATATAAATATCATTGACATCACTCGTATGAACCACTATTTGATATAATGTGAGCATATTTTTCTGTTAAACATTATTTTTTCTTCTTGAGCTTCTATCTTGGCTGAGTTTCATTGGGCTACATCGAACTAATTAGTTCCACTAACCATACTTTTATAATTCAGAGTATATACTGCTTGGCTTTCAATAGTGTAACGATTCTTGAATTTATTATCCAAAAGAATCCCTCTCTTCCCTCTCGTTCACTCCTTATACAGCGAGCGTGAAACGAGGGAGGGAGAGAAAGTATACTATAGAGAGAAAGGAAAAAGAACAATCATTAAATATCAACAAGAACAGAAGAAGCATAAGATAAACTCATTAGTGATATATCCTTATACAGCACATAAGGTTATATTGAACATCATGATGTGATAGACAAACGATATGGTAATTAGCAATAGATGAACATGTAGAAAGAAAGGGGAGCATATGAGGTAACAACGAATGATATAATAAGTTAGAACAGCAAATAGAAAAAATCAGTCTAAACAACAGTGACAGTATATAATGATGCATAACACGCTCAACCGGAGTTATCACAAATAGTTGAACTGGTAGATGACAGATCAGATACAAGTAGCTTTTCATTGTTGTTACTAAACGAAAATACAGCTAAAGAGAATATCTACAAGATGAACAAAAACGATACAATGCAAGAGTAGCGTTGTTCATGACACCATTCATCCGATAAATCCATGACCTATTACTTCTGTAACAATAAGTAAGATTTGTCTCTACTAGAAAAGAGATTTCTCATCGAGAATTAACGCAGTGGTTGCTTGTCAAACTATCAACGTTTAGTATTTTAATAATGAGATATGTTTTATCATTGAGCTAACTAAGAGACCATAAATAAACAGGTGAATTGTTTACCCATAGTAAATAAAGTATAGTTGATGTTGGATGGAATATTAAGTTCACTGTGAAGTGCAGCATCAATCAAGTTCGCAGGCGTATCGTACGATAATTTGTATCGACGTGTTTTTTGTGCTAAGCGAATTGTTTAATTAGTTTCACAAGAAATATCTCATATAATGGTCAATTTTATTTTAATCTGAACTTAAAAGAAAACAAAACACTTAATTTAAAATTGAAACCGAGGAAAAGGCTTGTAGGTCTATCAAATTAGTATTATGTTATATACAATATATACTATCTACTTTTGTAGGATATATAATGTCACTTACACTGTTGAATGAGAACATATTGTTTGAATAAGGTTAAGGGTGAAACGCTGAGAGTGCTATGATTATAGTGAACGTGTTTCATGACTTCGTTTGTTGGATTATGAGATATTCCTCACATAATGTTCTGAGAGATGGTTGAATTTTTTTAGACCCGCTAAATACTTGAAGTTTGGGGAAAGGAAGCGTGGTTTTTAAAAATTCAGTGTGGAATAAAAAAGACTGCGAACTCAAATATCTTCATTAATGAATGACTCGATTCATAGAAAAAATACTAAGCGACAAAAAACAACTACTACCATGTTTCTAGATGGGATTGAGAAAATTCTCTCTTGTGAATGCCATAAATCTACCTTCTTTTTGATTTGTTCCTTTTTGAGAATATCAACTCATTTATGTAAAACTTTTACTTTGTTCGCTAGTAAATTTGTTTTAAAATTTATCATTAAACATTTCTATGAGAAGCAAGCTATTGAACCCAGTCAACGAAAACTATCCATATTAAGATTGCAGAAATAGCTTGAAATATTGTTTTGAACTTGTTCTTTACATGCATCGTCTATCATGTAAGCACATGTAGAGATATACATAGAACGCAATATATATGAAGAATAAGAAATGCATCAAAATGAAACAACGCGAAACGGTTCTATTTTCCTCGAGTATGACTGCAACTAGCATAATGAGTGATTGTAACGATTAAACTCATCAGAGACTCTGAACAACGATGAAAATTTTGAGAGAGAGTGAGATTTTATGATGATCAATTCAGTGGTAAAATTAGGACGTGAAGAGAAATATTTCGAAGATTGGGCATTGATGAAAGATTATACAAAAGAGTTTCTGTATGTGTTATCCAAGCAGAGATTGTTTAAGAATGAACTGGACGCATCTTATTAGTTATTCTATCAATACCCGATCAAACATATATTTTTAGTACTATTAATGATAACTATCGAGTAACAACAAGAAGAACAATTGTGTTATCAGTTCCATCTTCATGGTTTATCTTCTCCTTACTTCTTGCTCTTTTGTGCCTATTTTTCATTTACTACAATTTGTCAATTGAATTCATTTAATACTTTCGTCTTTCACGTTATATAGATCATGATCCTCTCTCCATTAATTCTTTTATTCTTCTATGGATATAATATTACTTCTTTCTTGACGCGAGATCGTCTTTTTTCGTTGGTGTGCTATTTTCTTTAATTGAATGTCGTCATGTTTCCGTTGTATTTGTCTTCTTGCATTGAACCTAGTATATGACTGATGATATGTCTATGCGTGTTCTCTCTTCTCTATGATCACTCTTATGTAGTCTAGATGTTGTGCCTGTTTTATTGAATAAAGCTAAACTAGGTTCGTTCAATGAACTGTCTTATAATAGTGAAATGTTTCATTACTAAATTGTTATGAAAGTGAATATCGGTTACATTGAATGACGATTTGATACGAAGAAAATAAATATTTTTATTAATGTCTTGATCTACTTGTTATTCATGTATTTATGTTACATCATATTAGGGAACTTAACATATGTGATGTCATTGTAAGGATGATCAGGAAAATAATTACAATTTACCTTTTCACCCAGTTTTCATAAAAATTAAACTGTATCATCAACATGATTTTCTATTAGAAAATTACCAAAAATATTTAATAAATAGACATAACTTGATTACAACACAACCGAATATGTAAAAAAATTTCTTGTATATGAATGAAAAATGAAATGATCTGTACAGTTATTTGTTTATATTTTTTACGAAAAATAATCATCATAAGTATGTAAAAAGTATCGATCATCAATATTATCTTCATTGGAAATCGATTTTTTCATATGTAATACATCAACTTTCTTGAGCAGTTGAATAATTTGACTATTAGAAAAAATAAAGAAATACTTCATCTTCATGTAATGTTCAAAATAAAATAAAATAAAAATATTTACTTGACATTTTCGTCAGCAAATTCAGTTTGATCATGAGAAAGAATTTCGTGTTTAATTCTTTCTTCTAAAATATCAAGTTCACCAGATAATGTTTCATTTTGTTTATTTGTCTTTATTACATCCATCTAAACAAAATATCAATTAATATTAAAAAAAAGCTGATCAATATAAAAAAGTAATATACTTCTGCGTCGCGAATAGCTTGTTGAAGTTGTGTACAAACAGATATCGGAACAAAGTTTTCAGTTAATTCTTGTTTTTTCTTTGTCATTCGATCGAATAAATCAAATATATTTTGTCTCATGTCATCAATTTGTTCTGTTTGTGTTTTAATTTTTAATTCTGTAGATGCAACTGGAACTTCGATTATTGGAGCTAAAAATTTTTCGATCGTATCTTTATCGAAGAACATGAAACTTAATTCAAACCTGCTGCTTCAGTTCTCATTTTGATTTGTTCTTGTTTTAGTCGTTTGAGTTCTTCATTCAATGTTCGATTTCGTTTTAATGCTTGTCTTGTTTGTTCTTCGATTTTATCTATATCAAATAATTCTGAATCAGCTGTTGAGAAATTTGGTTGAGTTTGACGCAATCGTTTTAGTTGCTCAGCAACATGAGTGCCATATTCAGGTTGACTAGTTAATAAATGATCAAGATATAATTCATATTCGTCCTAAATCAATTGTTTCATTATCAATTAGAAAGTTCAACGAAAAGAATACTAAAATCTGACTTTGATACGTTCAAGAATCGAACCAAAGGCGACTGAACCTTCGATCAATTGACTCATTGCTTCACCATACGCTTGTAGACGAGTTAAACTAATTGTTTGACCTTTATTTTGACTTTCGATCGTCGCTAATTTCTATATTAAAAATTAATTAAAACAAAATTTATTTTTATGAAAAAGAATTTACTAATATAAGATTTTGTTCAACAAAAGCAACAAAATCTTCACTATATCCCAAACCATGTAAATTGACATCATTCTTTTGTAAAACCAAATCATTGAATGTTCGCATTTTACGCACTCGTTGTTCTTCAGATAAATCTATTGAAAATGTTGGTACTTGAATACGTTCATTTGTGATCGGTGGTAATTGTTCACTGGTTATTGATGGTGATAATTTTTCATCAAACTAATTTAATCAAAGATTTTCAATTAATCATTTGAGTCTAATATGCTAATCGGAGAAAAACAAAATTTACTTTCGCTGGTTTTGCTGTTTTTTTTATCGGAATTTCTGGTAAAGTCATATAAGTAAAATCTACTAAACCATTTGTCATTTGTTCAACATTTGATGAATATGTTTGAAAACGATGAGCTGGTCGTAAAGTTGGACGAGGCTTTTGAGAAGATGACCAACATGATTTCTTTTCTCCATTGGTTGTTGGTTGTGGACGATAAAGATTATTTTCATTTAAATGTCCTGATGTTAAATCACGGATGCTTTGAAGTTGTTCACGATTAATTGAATTACAGATCTCTTTTATTTGGGAAGACATATTGATCAATATTAAAATAATTCAAGGTAAATATATAGATAAGTTAGCAATGCCATATTCATCAACCAAATCTTAGAGGTCATTGACAACAAACATTTACAAGATTTTTATTTTAAATATAAGAGATTTATATTATATATAGAAATCAATTTCTATATATTCTTCATGATATTTTTTTAAAATTATTTTGCTAAATAAGATGTCGCTAAAGTTTGGTGCGTGACTGAATAGATTTTCTTCTAACACTACTAATTCAATAATGGCATGAAATATTATCTGGAAATCATAAAAACGGATAATTTTTACCATTCTTTGGTCTCTATTTGAAATAATATTGAAACAAGATATTGTCAAGAATTAATTAATATATCCTTTTCTTTTCATATCCTATGTTATGATTCTTTTGTTAAATACTTCATCTTGAAACTATGATTGTTTTTTTCTTCTGTTAATGATTGGAGAATATTAATATTTCTATTTATCGATTAGATTCATAGAAGACTTTTTTAAATAAAATTGTTTTATTTGACATTCTCTATTTCACTTATAGTCATCTGAATGTTAAGTGAATGTCTTTAGACGTGCACTTTAAAATTGGACTACGGCAATTTTTATTTATCAGCAAATACTTGAGGAAAAAAAAGAAAGAATACAACATCATCGACTACCAACAGCAGTTGTTCAACATGCTTTTTTTTTTACCGCTATACATCTAATTGTAATGATGTGATGGTTGATGAGAGAGAGAATAGAGGACGACGGATGATTGTCGTCCGGGTAACTCATTCCTTTTCTTGTTGCACGGAAAAAAATGAGAGCAGAAGGAAAGGAATAAAGAAAGGTGGTTGCGGTGTTGTGTGTCACTATACTAAGAATCACGTCTGTGGCAAAAAGAACGAAGCAAGAATCGTGCTCTTCTTCTTTTCTTGTTCTCATTGTTGACATTATTATAAAAAAAAACTATGTGGGACTCAGCAAATACAACAACTACAAATACGGTTGGCCATAATTCTCAATTATCATTTTATGAATATCCGCCACATAAACCGTATATTAATTCAATTTATCAACCATTAAGACCATCACATACATTGTCAAGAACGGTTACTTTACCCGAATCCAATCGAGATCAATTATTAACAGCATTACAATCTTTGTCATTGAGAATAAAAACGCTTGAAAATGAACG
The DNA here is from genome assembly GCA_905329745.1 of Rotaria sp. Silwood2. Taxonomy (NCBI): domain Eukaryota; kingdom Metazoa; phylum Rotifera; class Eurotatoria; order Philodinida; family Philodinidae; genus Rotaria; species Rotaria sp. Silwood2. The sequence continues at coordinate 4,876,667 of CAJNSZ010000001.1, read as the reverse complement.
AGAAGTAAGTAAGAAAACAAAGCTTTTTTCTTCGAGTATAATGACCAAAGATTACCAGGGGTTATTCATTTACGTAAGGGATAAAAATCCGCAAACTGTTGAATCATATAAGTAGAATCAAATTACTCACTTCAACAATACATCACAATTCATTTTTATAGAACAATGAAATATTGAAATCTTACTTACATAAGATACCAGCATAATCATCTGAAATTTCATCGTATAATAAACATTATTTGTTCATTGTTATTTTAGAGAGCTGAATTAAACTTGCGTGAACTAACAGATAATATACATTGTCCTCGACATTCTCGCGGTGATTCTCAACGTACTTATGATAAACAACTTAAAGAAGCTGAACAAAATTTTCATCGTCTTCGAAATCAACACAATGAAGTCCTTGACATGATGAATGAATGTCGACCTAGAAAAAATCGTTCAAAACGTAAAAAGAAACAATCATCTCCTGATAATCATAGCTTTGATACTGCAACAACAGGAACAACATCAACAAATTCTGAAGGACGACATTTTCATTTGAATATGAATACAGTACCATTTATTCTTGGTGGATCAATAGCACCAAGTCATAATGTTAAATCAAATGTACAAAATGTAATATAAAGTTCATTAAATATTTGTAAAAAAGAAAAATATCTTCTTTTGTTTTTCTTTTCATCTAGGTGATTGCTCTTTTAAAAAATCATAATCATCAATTATGTTTATCATCGAAAGAATATTCTGAACTTCTTCATCCTCATCATAAAAGTGATTTGTCACCACATTCATATCTTTATCTTGATCATTATAATAAATCATCATCAATACGTCCATCATCAGCTTCACCAGTTCGTTCAATTCATCGTCCCATAACAACAACAACAACAAGACGATCATATTCAGCTTCTCGTCGACCACAAACTGCAACGATTTCTGATAAACAATGTTATTCACGTATGAAACATCTTCGTCAAGAATTTGCTACACTTGCACGTGAACATAAACGATTAAATAAAACTCGAACAAATGCAAGAGAATTAGAAATAATAAGTCGACGAATGGAAATTATTCTTGATGAATTAGAACGTTTACAAAGACAATTAAAAATTTCATTAAAAAAATCATCAACAAAAGATCAAGGAAAACTTGACAAAAATGACACACCATTAGAAACATTGAGAAAAACAAGACTACTTCAAATTCTTCTTGGTGATCAAACAAATAAACAACAATACCGAGGACGTTCTCGTCGAACAAGACAAAATTCAAATGACTAAATTAAACTATTATTTTATCACAAATATATTTGATTTATTATTGTATTTTACAGATAGAATAGTATTCTTCGTTGCCTAAATAATATTGTTTTCTTTTTTTTTTTTTTTTTAAGATACAAAAAAAGATAGTTTCATAGATTTAGATAAGATTAAAACAAGTCTATTACATTCTTAACATAAAAAAGAAAACTCGAGAAAAAATCTAAAACGCGTTGTTGATTATACAATAGAAATCTCTTCAAAAAAAAAAGATTGTTATTTTAATAATAATTTTAAAGAAGGCTTCATGTTCAATAACAATCGATGACTAGACTACACTTTCAATTCCATTTATTCAACTTATCTATATTTCAAACTCACATATGTTTATATTCTTAAAAAAATATTTTTTATTATATGATGATTTATTATTAAAAAGCATGGAACTCATTCTATAAAGACTCAACTTTTAGATTTATTTTTGTGCTTGTCTTATGTAATAGAGAGAGAGAGTTCTCAAATGCATTAATAAAATAATGATTACTTTGCTAAATAAAGAATTACTCAAAGATTGAATTTTTTTTTAAATTTTATCATTGTTTAAATTAATCAATTATTTTTTCTACTTCATTTTCTACTGATGTATTAGACTTAATATTAATCTCATCAACGAATATGTCATATAAATAGGTCACTAGAATTCTTTTATTTATTAATTAAACATAGATTTTTTTATATAGTTTTTTTGTTACTGAAATTTACTATGACTTTCTTTTGCTTGAACCTATTTATTTAATATAATAAAAAGCCCATAAATGTCAGTTTTTTTCTCTTTATCGTTTCTGTTAAGTTATTTTATGACTTGAAGTGATTCAACATCGTCAGTATGAGGTGAAGACATTTGAACGATATGTGTATTACTTATGCATAAGCACACAGATAACTGTATTAAACAATCGGACAAACAACAGTTATACCAAAAAGACATTTGGATGTCATGAATTGTTGTTGAATATCTATACTAATTAATCAGTTGAATCAATACTAAATAATAATTGATAGAGATTTTTCGTTCATATCGTGTAAATGAGTAATAGAAAGATTTTTTTTTTCTTTTGAATAACTATTGAAAAAACCGATCGAAATATTAAAAAACACAAAAAAAGAAAAAATTTCAAAAGAAATCGTCTAAATATTGACTCTGAATTTATTTTTAAGAGAGGAAGGAAATATTGTAAAATCAGTTGATGAAAGAAAGCAAACGACACTTATTTATATATATATATATATATATATACTCTGCTAAGTTTTTTATTGTAAAAATTTTTAATAAAGTAAACTGTTCAAATACACTCTCAGTTTAAAATTAGGCAATAAACAACATACAGAATTTATAAATTAAACTTACGAGTCTCATATACATATCATATGGACTAATCAACTTGATCTCGTTTGTAAACCAGCAAGCTGCAGTTTATTGATTCCATAGAAGTGTTGCATATGACGTAATATTCATTTTAATAGTAGACCATCTATCGCGAAATAGAATACCAATTTCTTTGTATATTCTACAATCGTAATATTAACTTAATAAATCGTTGATGAAAATCCAACAATGTATAAATTTTTCATTCAATGAATTTAAAATGAGCGTGGAGCAAGATTGACATAGCCATTTACAAATTGAATAAATATTAAATCCATAAGACGAGAAGTAACAATATGTCTAAGAGAATTATGTAAAATAATATGACAAAATTTAATTTCATTGAACAATTCATTATTCATATTAGTTATGGAAGAATAAAGAATTCGTGTGTATAAAATAATATATGATGATTTTTTTTGTCTATGATTTATCACGAATAAAGAAAGATAAGAGATATTGATAACTCAAAATCTTATGAAGAACGAAAAGAAAATGAATATCTCCGTTGTTGGTGTGTGTACATTTAACTGATAATAAGTTAATTTAATATACTTTGTCTTTCCTTATTAATAGTTATACAGTGAAAAATCAAGAAACAATTTGAGGACAAATCATATAAATTCAATCTATCTTTATTAATTCTTTTTTTGTGTTATTCATTATTTTGAACTTCATAATTTTGTCTTACATTATTAATAGGATAATTTTTCTTATCATCATCCTTATAGAATAAAATAAACTAAAAACTTTTTAAAATTTTAAGTATTTTCAAGTTATCATGATAGATATATAGTCTAGAATTTGAACAGTTGTTTGTCTTCATCCTAAATGATAACTTACCAGAACATTAAAAAATCTAATACAATGATATTCACTTGAAATTTCTTTTCACCATTTGATCTAATATTCTATCATCAATACTAACTTAAGTGAACATTATATATCTTCTAAAACACGTCTTTTCTTATTCTGTATATAAAAATAATATGTTCTTTTTCTTGATCACTACTAAAATTTACGATGCTTCCAGCATAACGCAAGTATATGTATGTCAACAAAGTTGATATTCAATAACAATAACATTCATACATTAAGAGTCAAACAAACACATCTCTAATAAATTCAGAAATCTTAGTGTTATATCACCTTTACTAAAGATATTTGTTTAGAAAAATGTGAAAATACAATAGAAAAATTTAAATGTAATTACCTATTATCAATTATTCAATTGAGAATCGATCAAGAAAAAGTCAAATATTACTATTAAAATATCATATTTTCATTTTTAACTATTATGAAAATTTAGAATGTAAGATATAAAAATTTTTTTATGGAACCCAATAAGTTGTATAAATGTAATTGAAAAAAGGACATACATATTATATAAATATTCTTGTAAAGAAATGTTACTGATATTATTCTTTATATTTGAAGTATTTTTTCTTTTATTTGACCGTTCTTACAAGCCATAATACTAAATGTGTTTGTCTTTGAAAGAACGAAAAGAAGAAGAAAAAAAAACGACATGTCGGTCATGAGTTCGAACATAACTCTTCTGTTTTGCTTTTGACTTTTTTTTACAAATATATTTCGTTTTTTTGTTTTGTTTGTGAATATATTCGTTTCTTTCGATCATATCAGATAAAACTTTTCTATGATAAATAATTAACTTCGTTCTAGTTCAGCATCTCTCTTAATACAAGATGGAATATTAATCCATATCAATTTCGTCTCACTCGATGCTATGTGAACAAGAATTTCATTCTTTTATGCTCAAATGAAAATAATCAATTTGTAAGTGAATAGATATGAGAAATTTTAATTAAGATTTTTTTTCTTTATTGTCTAACATTATGCATATGAATTTTTATTTATTTTCAGCATTCAAGCATATATATCTCTGTGTGAACAAATGTATAAACAAAAGTGAGTTATAATGGATTTATTTTTTGCTAAATATCCACTTTTGGGTCTGATTTTAATTACTAAAAATATCTAAATATAAAATCCACTGAACGATGACTATTCATAATAATAATAATAATAATAATAATAATAATAATAATTTATTTCTTTTTAGATTTTTTATTTCGACTGATGTCACAAGGTAGTATTTTACATTATTTTTAATGTTTCATATTGTATTGATAAGTTATAAACGATGATGATAGAAACCAGCGTTTCATTGGAATGGTTCGCCTCATTATATTTTGTTTCAGACTTGGCAAACAATTACAAAAAAAATACTTGATCAAGTCAATCCTTGCATAAATGTGTCGATTCTCTTTAATTATTTAACCGTTGTATTTTCATTCGAAGATTTCTTACTGTCAAATAGGAGTATATGTTTCGAAAGTTTTCTTGATTGGTTTTTTTAAGTTTTTCATCGAGTTCTTTGATATTATTTTTCACTCTTTCAACAGTTTTCTTTTCTTTTGTGATTTTTCGTTGCCTCTTGTTTTACATATTGAATTTTTTCTATGTAAACAAAGTCACAAGCTCTTTTTGCATACTATTGAACAACATTGAAGTGTCGAAATTTTGTTTTCTTTATTTGCATATATACATATATATTACAATTTATTGTTCTCTTCGATTTATGTAAACCACCCGTTTTACGAAATAAAAAGAAATCAACTCGTAGAATTTAATGTTTAGTTTTTAAGATTTTCTATATTATTTAAGTAATGTTTCGTTATTAAAAACTTCTTTGAGTTAAAAACACATTCAATTCATAAATAAGTTTAAAAAGTGATCTATTTTGTGGATTCAATGAAATATAAAAATAAAAGTAGATTAACATAAATAAAACAATTATTCGTATACAAAAAATTGTATGATCTCAATATTTATAAAGTTTTCTTTTTTTTGTAATCGAGAATATGCTTTTTTTTTCTTATTTATTTCATATATTGAATCAAATTTCAATTCAATTGATTATTTTCATTATGAAAAACATTGTCAACATTTTGTTTTTGAGTCTATAGAAGTGAGATATTAGCAAGAAATAGTTCATTATTTTATTATAAACAGTCAAAACTATATTTATCGTCAAATTTTTATCTTTAGTCATTTTGTTATATTATTTTAGAATTTTGTTTGCAAATAGTGATGGTTTCTTGAAATATATAGTTGCGTGATAATGAAACACAATTTTCATGACTATATTTGTGTTCACTTAATATTACAGTGAAACAGATGAATATGTTATATACCTAGTAATTATTGTCATTCGTCGTTTTTTTAGTTATATTTTCCTGTTCAAGTATTATACTTTAATTTAATATAGAATTTTTATCTCACGGTACATCTAAAAGAATATTGATGCTGTTTTTTTTTTAAACAAAAAATTCAACTTAATTTATAAGATAAAACTTACTACATATATGAAACATTCGTTATCGTATATTCGACATATTCAAATAAAGACAAGCATATAAATATCAGCAGACTAATGTTCTCTGCATAGTTAATTCTAGCAGATTATCCAGAAGGATTGTCTCATTTTCTAAAACTATATTATTTTTACAGAAGAGATGTAGTGGAAGGTAGTCTTCAAAAAATAAGTATAAATTATCCTCGTTAGGTCGTTTAAGAAAGAAAGTTATAGACATAGATGTATCTATTACATTTCAAAGTAAATAACTATTAATATTTGAAATATTACAAAGAAAATAATAGACTAATTGTGATTCAAACAATTAATTCACATATGCGAATCTACTTGAGAATTCTTTTAAAATTAGTAAAATATCTAAAACCTTTATTCAATATATATAATATCATGTATTAGTGTTTTCTTTGACAGAAGAAAAACACACTTAGACATCAGACAATACTGTTAAAGAATTAAAATCTTATGAATATCTTTTTCATTATTACAAAAATTATTTCAGAGAAAAATAATGCAAATGTCAATAAGGAGTTCAGCAAAAAAAATCGAATACTATATGGTACAACAAGAAGCGTTAAAATAGAAAGGCTTACGGAAGCCGTCCAAAATGACTTTATCTAAAAAAAACGATCAAAGTGAAGCCATAGTAGTTTTCCAATTGTAATAGTCTTGTCGAGATTAGAATTCGTTTTTGTCAAAGAAAGAACTAACACATGATATTGTGTTGATTTAATGAACATTTTAGATATTCAATTAATTTTAAAAGAATTCTAAAATGGGTTCACATATATGAATTACGTCTTTAAGCTACAATTAATCTATTATTTTCTTTGTAAACTTTCAAATATTAATAGTTATTTACTTTGAAATGTAATAAATATATCTATGTCTGTAACTGTCTTTCTTAGTCGACCTAACAAGGCTAATTTATACTTATTTTGAAGAATGGGTTCTACTGCATATTTTCTGTATTAATAATATAGTGTTATAAATACGTTAATTAATATAGATATATTTCTTATATAAAATAAGAAAGAACTTTTAGGTTATCGTTTATTAAATACTACGTATTAACAATATTCCAGTTAAAAAAAAACAATTGTTGAGCATTTCAAAAAAGTATCAATTAGAATAAGAATAGATTATCCTTGTTGAACAGTACTACTCGGATAGCATATTACGTTTTAAAATTTCCATATTAGAAAATGTCTCTTATAATTGTAACTATGAAGGAAAGATTTGAGCTAATGTACATATTTATTTTAGTATAAATTTGTACTTAAAATAGACCTAAATTGAGCCATAAATGATTGAAGTGAAGATCGCATAATTCTACCTCTACGAGTTACATTGAAAAATGTTTATCGTTTAATAGAATAATCACGAATTTTCTTTTATTAATAAACTGATTTTAAAACAGTCATAAGTTATCGTGATTTGTATACATGATAGTTAGAAACAAATATATTTCAAATTATGAAATGGATAACTTAAAAGAAAGTTATTTCCGAAAATCGATCTTGTAGTCAGTAAAAAAAAGATATCACTTTAATATTTTACTTGTAGATATATAGCATGACAGGATTACTTAAAATAGAACAAATTATTCTTTTCTCACAGTTTTTTTTTCGGTTTAACTGTTCAGGAATATTTTTTTAACATCTGGTTTTTGTTTTTTTTTCATTTGTTCTGATAAAATAATTTTTAAATAAAGTTAATTTATTAGATTATTTAGTACGCGCTGTGATCGATGAAGGTGGTGATAGTTGATGCATCTGTGAAAGATTACCGGTTGCTACTTCGTAAGATGGAGGTGAGCCTTCATATATACTAGGAAATACTTGAGATTGCGGTGCAACACCCACATTATTAATAGGTCGCATAAGAATGACTCGTACTGGACGTCGAAGAGCCTGTTGTTGATAGAGATTTGTAATAATTGTAGGATCCGAATTACCGTAATCATCAGGAACATTTTGGCGTTGTTGAGAATGTATGCAACAACTTAAACATGTAACGAAACAAAGAATTGAACTAATGACAATAACAGCAATAACAGATGGTGGAAAGCCTGTTGAATTCTCGTTTGAACCATAGTCACGTCCTAATGTTTGATCGTCTGTCCAAAAAAGAAAAGAGAAATAGAAATAGTTACGTTTTTCAGAAATTTGACTTATAGGGACAAAATCATTAACAATATATGCTACAGAGACTTTTTTCAATGTCAAAAATGAAAAAAAGAGAAAATTTTCATGCTTTAAAGTATTGTTTCTAATATACACATACCAAAATAATTATGGTAGCAAAAAATACTTGTCGTTTTAAAACTAAGCAGAATAATAAGAAAAAATATGCAACTAATTGATGATCTAAACATTAGTATATAAAAGAAAAAGAACAATGTTGTCTTATGTAATTTGTTCACTAGAAAATGATTCTTATCATTCTCTTGTTTAAATTATACTAAAGATAATAACACGTTACAGACAGATAAGAACTCAGGCTGGATGTTCGAAAGATTCTTCATGACATTTCTTTTTAATAAACCAATATATTTATTTAGAAAGAAGAAACAAATTGAGTAAATCTAATGGATTATTTCTTACAAAATTAGACTATTTATACACTGATTTTATATTCACAGATAAATTACTCTATTTTACAAACATTCTAAAGCATAATTTCAACTTGATTATATTATTTACAGATCAAAACTGCTACTTGAAAATTATAACAATGTGATCAAACTAACAAACAATCGTTTATTAAAAATCTAAGAGTCTATATGATGAACGCTACAAAAGATTGAACAAAAATGTTATATACTGAATTAGATAAGTAGCATGAAAACAGAGAATACTAATGAAATTGTCGTTATTATTCTATTTAATGTATAATTATATTTATTCTACAAGAAAAATTGAATGATAACAGTCTTTTCGTTAAAAATATACGTTTACGGAAAATCTGTGAGCAATTATAAGCTGAATAGTTGTCACTCAAGGTATTTCTAGAGTCAACTTTGACTATAAATCATTGATTATCAAAACTGAACTTGTTTTTCTTAGCTCTTGATTAGATCTAATGTTTCAGTTTTATTCGACACGAATAAAAAAAAATGCAAATTAAACGAAAACACTAAAAAATATATTGTCTGTTGCTATGATTTTCTTCAGTACTACATATATTTCGACTTGAGAATATTGATTATACACTGTATCAATTCAATACGGCAATTGATAAATGTCAATCCTTAGTTTTCGTAGATGTACTGATCTGTTATCCAAATAAGGAAGTCATTATTGACCTGAATAAACTAAATAATATTATTTGCTTCCACTGTTTATTGTATTGAAGATGATCATTGGCAAAAATTCCATAGCGCATTTATAAAATAATTACTTACTTCAAGTAAAATCGAATAAACTGACCTAAAATCATAAAAAATTCACAGAACTTTGTTTTTCTTGGGGTAAATAGCTTAATCATTGTATGAGACCTTCTAGAAGATCCATCCTCAATGTAAAACTCTACTAGGATTCAACCTGAGGATGATAATGTTTTTAGTCAAGATACATTAAATTGTAACCTTTATATTATGGTATAAAAAATCTTACTTTGTTTTCATCTTCTAGATGAATAATGTTATGAATTGTTCCTATGTAATATAGACAATTCATATAAAAAGGACAAAGCTTCACGCCATAATATTCTTTCATACTTGAATTTTGAAAGCTACATTTCATCACAAAAAATATTCAACTCAACGAATTCTATCAGACAATGTCTATGGGCGAAATTGAATTTCTTAATACTAAAGTGTCGATGAGTCGTTTTGCGACCTTATACATTTCTGTCTTTTTTCACTAGATTCCATCCTCATGATTGTTCAATAGGGCAAAAAACTGTGTCTGTTTGAAAATATCATCATCATTAGTGACATGTGGACAGAATGCAGTTCAACTTTTTTGAACATTCCGTTCTTCTAGTCGATCATTATTTTCATATAAAATTGAGCAGAAAAAGCATGTAACATTTTATCATAATTTATTCGACAACAATAATCAAGACACAAACGACAAATAACAAAAGTACGCGATTTAAGTGAATCTTTATAAACAAATATACATGCGATCAATGATCACAACCTAAACATATTTGTAAGTATGATGATTACGTCTAGACTGAAAAATAAACAAAAGATTTCAGAAAAGACAGCTATTGAGTTGGTATAATACGAAAACATTTAATCACGCTTTCGACTATTCGGACTAAATATGGTACAATAAACCGTAATCCACCAGATAGAGCAGAGAACACACTCAAAAATGTAGTCAATAATTGTAGCGCATCGATTCGGTAATAATATGTGTAAATACACTGGTTTGGTGCACACGTGTTAAACAAATTCTCATAAGAAACATTAGTTGTCCATGATTCAATAAACATGCTATAAGCCATCGTTTCGATTGTATCTGTGACAGAAAACCGTGTTTCTCTAGCATCTAACATGACGGGAATACCTGTTTCATTACTCCATATTTCTAGATCGGCCGGGTAATATAGGTCCATGGCCGCCCGAAATTCCTTAATGCATGCCATCGAATAAAAACACGACAATGAAGATCGTAATATAGTTTCAAGAAGAAAACAGCCCAAGACCAAACCTCGAAATGTGTAGTAACTTGTACCATTAGGAAAAACTAATTGAGCTGGCATCGAACAAGATCGTTCAGTGGCACAAGAACATGTTGTATATTGATTTGTTGATACACTGACAAATGAAGCATTTGTACCTTGACTATTTTCAGTCATGACAAAGTTCCAACTCAATGAAAATACATCGATCAATGCATTGGCTTGACTAATCAAACGAAGTAATTCCAATATTCGAGTGAATGCTATAGGTGTAGATAGTTTCACTCGATTCAATGTGATATTCATTTCATTATCGAATTGAATGCGCGGTATTAACTGATAGGTCAGCATAGTTGAAGCTAGAAATGCTTCAATATCATTGGTAATACTATCTTCTGCTAAATGACATAGCCTATTGAGACCGTCGATGAAAGAAAATCGCCATGATTGAAAATTGATCCTATTAGTGTATGTAGTTGCAGGATCAATAATACTGCCCATGATCAAAGTTCGCTCAATTACATCAGTAGTACATGCCTGATGATATAAATCGACTTTAAGTTGAGTCACAAATGTATTGTAAGGAATTGAAATTCTTGTACAAGGACAGTCAACCCCATCAGGATGAAGATTTAGTAAATGTTCGTAGTCTTCAATCGATGGCTGTAAATGTGTTTTACGAATAACACGACCAATAATAGACGAGTAAAACATTACTATGCCAAGAATGCTAATGAAAAGAATAAGATAAACTCGACTATAAATTTTCTGTTTATGTTCACTTGTTCGATCAGATGTCAATGATTTAAATAAATTTATTGCTAGAATTGTTTGAACCAAATCATTCAGAAACCTTTTTCGACGAGAAGCAATGGATCTAAGTTCTGAAAATCAAAAATATATTTTTTTTCAAATTTGATCTACAATTCAGGTCTATTTAATAAAATTCAGTTAATAAAGGATGAGACGTATTTAGATCATGTTAGGATTCATGATACATTTCGACAGTGATTATATGATGAAACAATATGGATGAAAAAGTTATCTATTCATCAATCATCATTATTTTACTTCCAAAATAGTGTTACTAACTATCTTGTCCTTCTATCTGTTTATAAAATTCGACATGCTTCTGGTTATCAATCTTGACAAATAACCTAGGATACAATATCATGTAGATTTCACTGTATGAAGTTTCAAAATATAAATATGACATACAATATTTGAGACTATTTATATGTCGATCGATACTCAAAACGATTGGTAAAGTATGTTTACATACTAGTTTCAATATTGATATTGTTTGAGATCTAATATGTCGCTAATTGAATCATTTGATGCTAAACTGTACTCGATTTGCGTTAAGGCTCTTTCTTCTGAAATAATAATCACATATATGTGAGTATTATTTTGCATGAAAACAAAATAATTTTTCTATCACAAGAATCTTTCTCTGACGTTACGTCTGTATACTGCAATTAGTTTGAATTTGTCTTTTTAATGATAATAATCGGAACAATGTGTGATGTTGAAAAAAAAAGTTTTCACACTTGTCGAAGGAACAAGTAAAAATTAAAAATAAACTTTAAGTTCTATAAATCAGAGTCAGCTGTTATTATTTATTCGATGGATTTTATGACATGAGCAAGAAAAATTCCATTTTTACTCATTTCATGAATTCGAAGTAAGAAAATTTATGTTTCACGCATGTTCATATCGTAGATACTTAATCTTCTTCTTTCAATAGAGCATAATCTGCTTACTAAGTCATCGATCATCAATGATAATTTCGATTTATCGAAAGAGTTTTTGCTCAATTTTTATATACTGGCAAACCAATAATTTCTTTTTTTCAGTTGTTTATTTTTTTGTCATCAGACTTAACTCAAATACGGCAGGTATTATCTGCTACAGTTCATAGTGCACTTACCATGAATAATAGTCGAATTTTGATATTTTCGTATAAAAAAGTAAATAAGGCTGCCAATTAATGGTATAATTAATCTAAGTCCTCGACTAAGTCCTCCATAGACATTAATGAGTAATATAATAGCAATAATAATCTCACGTCTTCGTACGACTTGATATGAACAAGCGACAGGTGCACATTGTTCATAAAAAAGATCGAAACGCGTGTTGTTGCTTATCACCGTTTCTATAAACATTTCTTGGAGCAAAATATTCAATGAACAATGTTCAAATCGTGTTGGAACTGACCGATTGAGTGATTTGATATCGAATGAAGGTTGAGAGTTCATTATCATACTGTATGTCATTCGAATATTTTCAATATATGTTATATTGTACCACCAATCGATCTCTGACAGGAAAAGTCCAAAAATAGGTATGCATCCAATCTTTAATTCATGAAATATTTGTAAAAAGTCCAATACATTTGATCCATTTGTATAAATAATCGGTTTCAAAAAACATAATTCGTCTTCGAATCCACAAGAGCAACTTCCACTAGTCGATAAAGAGTGATGAGTTATTTGTGTTACTATGAGAAAGGTAACATCATTAATAATTACTTGACCATCAATATCGACTGTTATGTGAAAGTTAGTATTTGCACCTGTCAAAAATTGACTAACCATGGTAGCAGTCTGAGTCCAGTTTAACGTGCGTGCGAATTCATGGCGTGTTTTAGCAATGAATGATTCAGAAATATATTTAACTTGTTGAAAAAAAAGTGATTGAGATGGCAGATAATTATTAATGAATTGTGTAGATAAGAATATACGTTGGGCATCTTCAATGTTGATTTCGGCAAGAAGGCAATATGTGGCCAAAAATTGAAAATACGATGCACCATAAGTACGAAAATCACGTGAGAAATCAGTTTCTGTCCAAATTGGTACACGATTTAGATTGACAAGTAATAGATAATTAAGCCACATTGATGACACTAAACTACTTTTGCATATTTGATGTAATACAAATGTTACATTGAGAAATCTACCGTATGAAACTGATAATTGTGAACAAGGACATAAAAGATTTGATGAATGTTGTTCATATAATATTTCATATTTCGATAGAGATGGATATTCAATAGTGACAAGTTGATCTTGATTGGAAAGAAATATATAAAATCCAATGGTAATTGAACACAAAACAAGTAAGAGAATGAAGCATCGTGTTAAAATTTGTTGTCGACGTATATTCATCGGTGTTTGTAATTCATTTGTTTTGAAAAGATTCAAAGTGATCATTTTTTGAGCAATTTTGCTTAGAAAATTTCTAACATGATCACGTATCATACTCACTAGTAGAATTATAATGAAATAAAATGCTTCACATTAAACATTAGTTTTGAACACGTTTCAAAGAAAAGGAAAGTTTTTTGAACACAAAAAATATTCTTTTAGAAATTTCTAATGCATCGGAAGTCAATTTCAAAAATTATGCTAGGTAGCGCAATTTTTCCTAGTTAATCGATGTTTTTCAAATTACCGTCTTATCATATTTCTAATTTTTATACTTGATTTATGATGTATTGATGTAGGAGTACATTACCTAAATGGATTCAAACATGTTCCACTAGAACAATTGTTTAAATATGTTTTGAGTACACTCTCGTTTGTTTTCGGATATGCATTTGAACACGTCTTAAGTAATTAATGCATTTACATCACACATTGCAGCGTCTTGACAAACTACATGGAAAATGTCTTTTTTTTTTTGAACGACTTTTTCATTCGAATCCTGACAGACGCTGTGATACATGATCTATATGCTTCTTGAGACAGAAATTCATCGTTTCAGGAAGATTTTAGAAGAAATTGAAACATACTATGTACTTGTTCGTAGCTGCGTTGAAACGTGTCTCAAGCGTTAATCATGCAACGATCAAATTCAGATCATATGATAGTGAATGCTTTCTTGTTTCGGTCAGATGTATCCTTTCGTGAGTCTCCTAAGCAAAAGAATCTCGAAATCACGCTTCGGCGTTTCTCAGACATAAGCTCCGTTTTGTATCAGATGCATTTGCTTTTTTATGTAGCAATTTTTCGAATCATAATACATTTGTAAACATCTCAACATGTAGCTAATAGTCAAGAGTATTAACGAGCATATGCTACTACAATCAAAATAAATCCTCCTATACAACAGTAGTCCACTAATATATTTCAATCGTCGTACAAGAGATATAAAGTAAATTCATAGTTACTAAATGAACGCTTCTCTTTTTTATGAAATACGTAGTTCATTTATTCACGAGTGTTCTAATTAGTGGCGTAACTAGAACAGTGGCGCCCCGCTGGCGGTGGTAGGGCAGTGGAAGGTGGCGCCACTATTATTTTGCTTATAACTTTTTAACTAAATGATACGAAGACCGAAAAGTTTCCCCAGATATAGTACATGTTAGGGCGAAATTACGATAGCAATTCCAGGTCTTCATAACACTCTGCTACAAATTTATAAGCAAAAAAAGAGTGGCGCCACCTTCCACTGCCCTACCACCGTCAGCGGGGCGCCACTGTTCTAGTTACGCCGCTAGTTCTAATAATGCATATCGTACTTATCCCATACTCGTGTCTACTTTTAAGTTTAACCAACTATAATTTAACCTTGTAAGATAACTCAATTTTTCGTTAGAGATTTTTTTCATATTTCTGTCAACGTAATAAAAGTTTACATTATTTCATTTCTAGACTTTGTATAAAATTTCATGACAGAAATAAATCCAATACAATAGCATTAAAACATGCCTATTTTCTATTCGTCAGTTCCTGAACAACCATCTCTCATTAATATCCATAAGTGCACATGTTTTGACTCACGAAAGAAATGCGTTTGTTCTCTAATAAAAAAAAAATTGTAGAACAAACAACAGTATATACACGAAATAATTTATAACTAAACAATGAAAAACAATCAACTAATGTATTCGATGATTTACATTGTTATGTTGCACTCGTCCGGATGGAGTAGACTTCAATTTCATATCGAGAGGGATAAGGATGGGTTTGCAACACAAGTAGTTTCTAGACATGTATAGGACCTTTAAAATATTTACCAACGAGAAATTTCTTCATACATTGATTTTTAACTTACGTCTTTGTCGGCGAGAAATCACAGCAATCACTGATATAACATGGGGCGTTAACTTTCGATTTCGACGTTGAAAAATATATCTTACAATTTGAGGTACAAGCAGTCTCAGTACAAATGAAGCTCCGCTGTAGATGCCAATGATTGTAGTTATGATAAAAATGAAAGAAAATCGATTTGTATAACTGTAAGAACAATGAGTCGGACTGCATTGTCGGTAAAATGAGTCAAATAGAATTTCAGTAGTCAAACTATCAACCATAGCTTCATCGATAAGCGCTTGCACAGTGGAATTTATAAGAAAACGCTTATTTGAATTCTCCAATAATAATTTTACATTTATACTTGATTCTCCATGCAATAGAGAAAAGCATGATGAATTATAGTAGCATTCGAGCGTTGAAGCTAACGTAGCATCAACAATAAAACAATCACCAATCATACCAGGTATTGTAAACAATTGATGATAGCTAGTATTGATGATAATGGGATGTGGACAACCACGAAAATTCAAACAAGAACAATTATTGTATGTTCTTGGCAACATTTTTGGAGTAGCTTCATTACCGAAACCTGATGGTGAATAACTTAAATAATAATTTGTAGTCAAACCAGATACGAACTGATTTCCAGCAATTATACTTCGAATAGCAAGCAAATTACGAACTAGTACAGTTTGAGCAAATGACATAGAACTATCAAGTGTAGTTTGAGCTTGAATTCGAAGATTTTCTTCAACAACTGCTATTGGACTAACAATGCGTAACGCGCCAAAACTTGTCACAGCATCTATCCATGTACTATTGCTGAAAGAACAAAAACCAGCTATTATTTCCCAAAAATATCTCAGATAATATCGAATATCATATGTAGATGAAGAAGAGTGATTTTTTTGTAAAAATATTGAATTAATCCATGCTTGAGTAACAAATGCGCTCGAACATACATGATGGAACTTGACATGAGTATGAACGAATGTTTCATAAGCAATACCAATCTTGGAACATGGACATCTGAGTGTTTTGGGATATTTTTCAACCAATTTGATAAACTGAGACTGTGACGGCGAATATACAATCTTATCTATTGATCGAACATCAAATCCAGCAATAGTACCAACAACAATCAAAACGACAGCAAACAACACGATATAGACACGGGTTGACCATCGTTGATGAAGAATGATCTGTATATCGTTTGAACCGGTCGCGAAAACGTTCAATTCAAGACAATATTTCTGCAATCTATTCCACGCCATAATGGCTGTGTTCAAATGTCATGTGGCAAGCGTTTAAAAATGATTAACGAGAAAAATGTGTTTTAGCTTTAAGATGTTTGTATAGTCAAGCAAAATGAGAATTTTGAACCAATCAAATCGATACAAGTAAGTTTAACAGATGGCAAATGAAGCGATATGAAAAATAAAGAGAAAGTAAAGACACTCATTCTAAGAATTTGATGTTGACTTGCAAATGGGACTAGTCAGCGGTGTGAAATAAGAAAAAACGCAAGTCTTTGTGAAATAAAAATAATGCATATCTTAGTATTACGGCAAACATTCTAGCCAGTTGAACTAGAAAGATTAAATATTCTTATCCTAAACGTGAAATGTTCTCATTCGTAGCTAACTCTCATGTAGTGATACTCTTAAAGTATTTACAATATAAAATCCTGCAAGACATGATCAGTATTCGTGGCTTTTGAAGAATCATTGGTCGTACTTGCAGCGAGTTTTACATATCTAAGTACTACAATGGAACACTCATATAATAACATTTTGTGTCACCACTGAGTATTCTTCCATGATGTTTTAGTACTGTGCCAATATATTTGAAAGAGTCCTGCTATCTAACATTTTCTACACACACTTTTTTATATATCCATATCAATAAATTTAATTCTTGAAATATGTGAGAACAGAAATGCTATTTTTAAAACTGATTATACTCTGAAAATCAAGGATTGCGAGTGTTTTATATAGAATCTTTTTAATACATACTTTATTTATATTGGAGTTCATGACTGTCTAATGAAGTGACAGAAAGAAAAAAAAGAGAAAACCATATTTACTCGAAAGAAAAAAAAGCGTATACATGAAAAAGATCAGAAATTCATGCACAAGACTATTCGAAATCATCAACATAAAAAGTAAATAAAGAATATTCTAATAATCGAAATCAATTATGAAAACTCGAAAACATGAACATATAGTTCAAGGAACAATCATCTTATCAAACTGAAATTTGTAGACACCACTGTCGTCATTAGAGATATTACACACATATTACTTCGAAAAGATCTATAAAACGCTTAGTGATGAAGTATGTTTAAATTGTCGAAACGTGTTCAGTGAGTATATAAACGATCGAACATATTATATTCATATTTTATTAAAAAAAACATCCTATAAGTGACTAAACCGTGTGAAAGTTTATGTTCTGAGATCTGTCTTATAATAAGACTAAGTCACTAATCATCATTTTCATTTAGACTTTTTCTATCCAAATGATCAGGCACTTCCTTTTAAAGAAGTAATTCATAGTGGAATTTGATTATGCTTAATTATTATTTGATGAATGAATGAATGAGTTGTTTTTCGATTTATTGCCTCTCATAAGTATTCGTTGAAAAGACAAAACAATTATTTCATTGTAATTGGAACAGTAACCATCTCGGATTCATCGAAATAATTTTCAACAAGCCAAACATTATTATAAGATTTTGTTTATATTATTATTTAATCGAAGCAAATATGCATTGTTATTCATTGAAATTTACTCGAAAAGAAATCATTACATAATATAATAATTGATAAAAAAAGAAAAAGAAAAAGAAAAACAACTGCTGAGAGAATTGAGTCGATAGAGTGGAATGTACACACGCAAACAAACATGCATTAGTAGTATTGGTCATATTATCTGATACTCAAAATTAGACCAGCTCTATATATACAAGAATAAACATACACATTGGCGAGCGCTTAAACAATAGAGATTCATTCGTCGCAAAAACAATTGCACAACAGTTGGATATATGAATAATATAAAAGATTAAAAAAAGACGAAAAGATAATGTGCAATAATAATTATTTGAGAAAAAAAAACAAAGAAAAAAAAAGAGATAAACTCGAGATAAAATACTGGCATTAGATTAATTAAACTTCAGTTGGTTCTTGATATGCATATGTAGTAGATGAAGAAGGCGGATTAGAAACTTGATGATAAGATGGTGGAACTTCATCATGGTGTACTGTTGTTGGTTGATGGACAACCATTTGTTGAGGTGGTGGTGGTGTTATTACTCGACGACCATGTTGGTGTTGTTGTTGTTGTTGTTGTTGTTGTTGATGAGAATATTCTTTTTGATTATAAGTTGATGATGTTTTTGTTGGCGCTCCAGGACCGGCTTTCTATTATAAATACGAAAAAAAATATTTATAAATAGAAAAGATTAATTATTGATATAGAACGCAATGAATAAGCAAAACATAAGCGGGGTAAAAAAAATGTTTCATCAAATATGAGCAAGAGCATAGATGCATGGTATATCAGGCAAAAAAAAAACCGAGAACATTCAACATCGTTCATGATAGTCGATACAAATTAACTTACCACACGAAATGTAAATTTTTTCGGAAGAAACTGAAAGAAAAATATTTTATCAAAAAAATAATAGATGATACATGCGCATATAATAAATATTTCTCATAACCCTTTTCACCCAACGAATAGCAAAAATAATGATTTAAAAAGATTAATCGAAATATAGAAGACAAAAAAAAAATATGTGCTAAATTTATGTGTAATTGTGATAAAATTTAAAGATATTTATTTTTTGTTTTGTTTTTTTTCTTTTTTAATATACATACAGCTGAATCTTCGGTGGCATTATTTATTTGTTGTTGATGTTGTAAATCATCTTCTTCTGATGATGTATCATTATTTGTTGTTTGTTGTTGAGCTTTTAATTGTGCTGGATTATGATAATGATGATGTTGATAATCTTTTTTAGTATTAAATGATTTTGGTGAAGGTGTTTGTTGATCACGTTTTGGTATTATTGATGGTGGTAATGGTGGAGCTTCCTGTGAACGTTTTTTAACAGGTAATGATAATGCTGATTGTTGATTAGATCTTAATGATTGAATTGATTCTGAAAGTGATTTATGTGAACCAAATGGTGTTGTTGTTCGGGATCGATTTGTTGTTAATGGCATAGCATGAACACTAGTATCAATATCATCATCACCACCACCACCACCACCACCATCATTATCAGGTGAATAAGAACGTCTTGGTGGTGGTGGACGAGAACCTGCAAAAGTATTTGCTTCTTGATATGCAAGTGGTAAAGAAACAGGAGGAACTTGACGATATGATGAATGTGTACTTGTCATTGATGATGAACGATTTGGTACTGGTGGAGCTTGACTTGTACTACTTTCAGCTGATTCAACTAAATGTGATGTTGATGATGTATCACCTTTTAATACTTCACGTTTATATTTCGTATGATCAATTGGTAAATTACTACTATGACCCCAACGATTTTTTCCTTGTTTACTTAAATATTTAAAAAATTATATAAAAATAAATATTTATTAGAAAAAAAAAAACCAAAAAAAAATCTCAACTTACTCATTCGATAATTTTTCTGCTATAATACAAGAAAAAGATTTTAATGATTTATTGAATAAGAAAACAAAACAAAAAAACTATAACATACCAGATGGTAAACGTTTTTCATTAGTATTATTTTTACGACGTTTTAAAAAAATAATAGCAGCTATTATAATACAAATAATAACAAGCAGTAAAATACCACCAACACATAGTCCAATAATCATTAGAATTTTATATGATTCTAATATAAATTTATTTTAATTAAGTAATGATTTAATTAATTAAACTTACTTCCTCGAGTTCCATTTGTACTTCCACCTGTTTTCAATCCACTAGATGGAGCTAATAACAAATAGAAACAATAAAAAACTAGTTAAGCAAAATTTTTTTTTGTAAATAAAAATGTTTGAAAAAAAACTGAAGCATGGAAACAAAACAATATAATCATGCAAAACAGTCAAACGAAATAGCATAATTCCACAAAAGGTTACACTTTTTGTATTCTTACTTTTACTTTCTCTCTTACTCATGCCAATATTACTTATCTAAACATAGATTTTGTATATATATGAGAATAGATTTGCATGATATATTTCATTTATCAATAATATTACTTTAGAAAAATAAAACTATTCATTGAACATAAAAAAAGGATTAAGAAGTTTGCAAGATAAAGTTCTGACATATAGATTATTTTAGTTAAATAAATAAATCTTGTATTTTCTGAATTTTAAAATTATGAAGATTTATTAACGATAAACTAACATTTGAACTAACAAAGGAAAGAATCTCTTGAAATTTTATAATGGTTTTATTCTCATCTTTTAATTAATACATAAGCTTTTATAAAACTAAAATTATTCAAGAAAAATACAGATTGATGAATCTAAACAGTGTAGCAAGATTTGTTTTATAAGGTTCAGGAATTATAGTAATCTACAACCTGAAATCATGAAAAAATATACAATATCTTGTGAAGAATATAAACAAAAGTGAGAGCATTGTAAAATCTATTATAATATGTTTATATATGATGAACTCTACATGTGAAGTAGATCGATTAGTGATGAATTAATGGCACTTGTCTCCTTAACAGCTCCTCATATAACACTTACTTTCTAATAGCAATTCTTAGAAATATTATTTATTATATAAGTATTATATTTAATTGTAAACATTCTTATGATCATTTTTCTTCTCGTTAATATTCTCTAACGTACATATCGATTCAAGCGAAATTTCTTTTAATAAAAATCATTTTTTAAATTTTCTACAAATTGATCTATTTTATTCAATTAATTTTGTCTCTCTACTATTTGAAAACTAGCCATAATCATAGTAAACTATTGACTTTTACTTTAAAAAAAAAAATTTTTATAAACTTCTTTAACTATTCTATATAGATAAGTTCTATCAAGATATTTTCCATCATATGATTATAATTAATTCGTAGAAAATAAATTTATCTCAGACGAAATGATTTCAACTATGAATTAAGAAATTATAATAACAAAGTTTAAAACTTCAATAGATATATAAAAAAAGAAAGTAAAATATTGAAAAATTTATGTATTAGTTTGCTAAAATAATGTCTACTTTTAAATATAAAAGAAATAACATTCATTGAACAATTAAAATCAATTTGTATAGAGTTTGACAAGAATTTGTAAAAAATAAAGGTTACTTTCGAACTGATCGAAATGTTAGAGAGTAACCTTGTTCATCGTTTATATAATAGAAATAGTAAATGTCAATTTTAACGTAACTACTATCAAAGGTCATTGAGTTGAAAATTAAGAAAACTACAATTGATCACGAAAAACAAAACAAAAAAGAAGAAAAATATAAATAATTAAAATAAATATAATATAAACATTATATTTGTATTGTTTAAGAAAAATAGTTTATAAATAATTTAATAGAAATTTTAAAAATAGACTATATATAATAAAAGAACACGTCATTATTGTTCTAATATAATATACACAAATATATTCTGAAGTATAAAGATACAATGAAGATTTTCAGTCGACAAGAAGAAAATGAGAACCTTTTTAAAAAATCACGAATATAGTATTATTCTAAGACCTATTCAATTTTGATCATTATCGTTTCAGTTTACATGCACAATCAAATTCATTTTATTTTAAATTAAAATGATTATTTATGAATAATTTTCAATGAATTATCAATTCAATATTTCGAATAGGATACATTCATCTTTGTTCAAAACTTCGACAGTATTCTATTCATTCTAAGACTTCTTCTTAAACAATTATTTACGTTTAAAATAATTGATTTTATTTCGTAATATAAACGAATATTTATTTCATTCTGTGAGTTGATCAACTCAATACTTTCTACGATTATTCAAATCTCATAAATATCTTATTTATGACTCAATGGTGAACTCTACAAGAACGTAATAATTCAAAAAATTTCCTCGAGACTAATAATTTTCAATTTATTTTTCTATCAAAATAAAAATTTTAAATAAATAACTTACGAAGAACTGTAATAAAAAATTCTTGTTTAACTGTTTTTCCTCTTGATTGTGCTTGACATTGCATTATATATTGTCCAGGATTTTGATAAATTCTTTGTACTTGTCGTGTTGTACTAAATACACTTAATCCAGATATTGGAATATTTGATGGTGGTTGTAATGGATATTGTTGTCCATAAGGATTTTGATGACCATAATATGGCATTATACCTGTTGATATATTATTATTATTATTTGACATATCATACCAAACATATGATGGAATAGGATTTGCTTCTATTTGACATTCCAATTCAATCATTTTTAATGATTCAATTTCTAAATTAATAGTTGGTAAAGCACCTGCTTCTAAATTAGGTCCATCTATATTTAAAAATAAAAAAAAAACAAATATATAAATAAAATAATAAAAAATGAATTATATTTGTTATATTTGATTTTATATTAAACTTACATTCAACATTAATAGGAATTGTTTTAATAAGAAAAACATCAATATTATTATTTGATTCAACTTGACATTGAATTGTTTCATTATGATCAGCACGTGTTAATGGACGTTGAATTGATATTGTACGTTTAAAAATTTGTTCATTTAATGTATCATTATAAATTTTATTATTTAATAATGTTGATGATTGTGTACGTGTAGACAAAAATAAATGAAGACGTGGTAAATTTTCAGTACCAACTAAAACTGATGATGATGATGTTCTTGATGATGATGGTAAAGATGATGGGGGTAATATAGCAAGATTATTTGATGATGATAATAATGATGATGGTGGTTCAGTTAATTTAAATGTTGAACGAATTATTGATACAGAACAAGATACAAGTGATGAACCATTATTATCTTCACTTGTATGAAAATTATGAATTTGTAAAGAAGAAACTAAATTAAAATAAAATATCGAAAGATTTATTTTTTTTTTTTTTAATTTTTATTTTAAATGAATTACCATTAATAGCACTTAGTATATTAACAAATGTTTGCCAATTAGCATCGACTGCTGAATAATAACCAACCGTTGTTGAATCAAGTGAAAGAATAGTTAAACGATTATTTTGTTCATCATAATTAAATTTTGATTTATTTGAAAATCCCATACCCGTTATATATAATGAATAACCATTTAAACCTAAATAAGTTACTCTTGTTGATGGTGGTGCAACATGAAATGAAAATGGTTCAGATAAATTTCCAACTAAATAACGTTCACTTGGAATAATTGAAGGTAATGGACCTTGACCAGATAAATGATCATTTATAGGTTGTTGATATTGATTAACAAATGGTGGTGGTTGTTGTTGTTGAATTGGTTGAATTGATTCAGGAGATTGAATCAGGGGACCTTGCATATTTCCTTGATAGTATTGTTGTTGAGGATCCATTTGTGGTTGTTGTTGCTGTTGCTGTTGCTGTTGATGTATTGGAAGTTGCTGTTGATGCATTGGAAGTTGTTGTTGTTGTTGAATTGGAAGTTGTTGTTGTTGCATTTGATGCTGTTGTTGATGCATTTGTTGTTGTTGAAACATATCACCATTAGCAGTAAGGCCATACTGTCCGGGATGTATATATGATAATTGGCCCATCATAAGCCGTGGTAAAACAACAATATAGACTAAACAATTATTAATATTTATGATATACTTTAATGAGTACATCAAATTCAATTTCAGTCAAATTCAATTCTTAGACTTAACTGAATTTGATCTTTAAAAAATCTGTATTGAATTATTGATTTTTATTAATATGTTTCGTATTTTTACTTCTACAACAATCAAATTGAGTTAAATCTAAATCAAGAATTTGAATTAGATTTAACTGGATTTGGAATTGGTGCATCTCTACATATTTAATGTTTAATATTAGATGTTTTTTTTTCAAGAGAATTCATGTGAGTTTAAATGTTATTAAAGATTTTTCAAGTATACTTACTACGTAGTCTTTTTTTAATTAACAGTTAGAATGATAAGATTTTGTTTAAAAATCAAAATTCAATATCCGTTAGTTAATCGTTATTGATTTAATTTTCAATTTTTAAACATGATATTTAATAGAAAAATGATGCAATTTTATTTTAAAAAACAATAATTTTTTTTTTTTTTCACAAATAAATTGCTCATCTATTGCTCATTAAAAACTTGTAATAGAAATAAGTGCAATTGAAAGAAAATAAACTGGTGAAGAGTCAAAAACCTGTTTCTTTTTGCCGTTTCTTTGCAATGCAACAAATCTTTTTCTTGTTTTTTTGTTTGTTTTTATAAATAAATCCTTACCGAGAAAAGCTTTAACAGCCATTGTATGATAATAATCACATGAGATTATCCATGGACGGAAAACGATACTTATAGTTTTATTAAATGAAATAAAACAAAACTAAATCTAAAAGAAAAAGAAAATTAACCTGTAATTTAGAATAATATTCGAAGCAAACTATCGTTCGATTTGAATTTATTTGTTCATTAGTATTATTTTCTGGCCAAATAGAAAAAAAGATTGAGAAAAAAAAAACGATAAGGAAAAAAATTAAATAACCAACAACATCAACAAGAAGTACGACAAAGAAAGAAAGAAAGAAAAGAAAAGAAAGGTTTTATGTACGTGTGTGACAAACATAGACTAATTTGGCTTTTCACTGTTTTCTTTTTTCGAATATATATATATATAATTATATACATTAAAAGAATAGAGGTCGAACATACGAGTAGGAATAGCTTTGTTGTCAAATCAAACCACCGACTATAAAAAAAAAAAAACGAAAGGCCAGAATGACTAGAAAATGAGATAAAGAGATAGACGTAGAAAAAGAAAAAATATATGCGAAATTTCATAATTTCTTATTCTTATTCTTATTATTGTTGTTGTTGTTGTTGTGAATGTTGAGCGATATTGGATGATATTGTTGTTCCAGTGGTATGTTGTGTAGTATTCCCAGATCCATTACCATTTGGCATTAATAATCGTCCGATCTTTTTCGATGAATGAAGAGTTAATGTTGATTTATTTAAAGCATCATTTAATGCCATACGCCATTCATGAAATGAGACGATATCCTATAAATGTTCGGATATTTTTCTTTCTTTTCGAGATCTCACAGGTTTTTAGAAGAGGAAACAAGTGAAAAAAATCAAAACCAAAAAGTTGAAAGGAAGAGAAAAAAAATTTGAATGACAACAAAAGCAGCAACAGCAATAGTTCAGCGATGAAACGACTAAAAACAAATCGAAATAGAGAAAAAACAAAAAGAATACAACAAATTATTGTTTTCCAAAACACAGAAAGAAAAAAAAGTTTTTTTTTTCTTTTTTAAGTAAAATTTATTTTACGTTAAAGTTTATATTTGCTAATCTTGAAGAGCAGCTGCAGCAACATTGCTTTTCTTTATTGCACTAAGATTCCCACCAGATGATGATGAATTATGATAATTGCCGGAAGATGATTGTTGATTTGAATTAATACTTGTAGACGTTGTACTACTTACATCAGCTCCATAAATTTTTGATGCTTTTTCGCTAACAGTTAAATGTTGTTGTGATGCAACAAGCGTATCATATAATGCTTTTTTCCATTCAATCCATGATACTTCATCCTATGGGAGATTTATACAATTTTTCCAAGAAAGTCAAAAGAAAAAAAAAACAAGAAATACTCAACAATTTCTCTACTCATGCTAATATACACACGAAATTCAATACATTGACAGATAACGAAAGCAAACGAACACATGCATATTGATACACAGATAAATTCTGTGTTCTTTTTTTTTTTCGAGACACAAGAAAAAAAAACAAATAAACATCAATGTGTAAATAAGACGAATACGTTTACGTGAATAGAAATATATTTATTTCGAAATATAAAAAAAAATCTTACCTGTGGTGAAAGCATTAAACGCGGTTCATTGCCACCTTTTAAATGTATTGTTATCGTTTTTTGTCCTTTACATTCTTTTGAATCAATATGTTCAATTCTTTCCATAGTGTAAACCTAGTTTTATTAAAACAAACAAAAAAAAAGTTTTATTGATATACTTCAAAATGTGATCTGTAACTTAAAAAAGTGTATTTTGTTCGAAATAAGTTTGTGTAAATAACATGACCTTCTAGGACGATTACCTAATTATTATCATTCATCCGAAAAGAAAAATATTGATCTTTAACACACACACATAAGACAAATATAGAAACATTCGTTGAATTTGTTTTTTAAAAGATAATCTTTTTTTTTCTTTGTTAGGACAAGCGCAATCTTTAAATTATTCAATTTGTATTTATTCGTTATATAAAGTGTTTTTTTTCTTTATTCATATAAGATTAACTTCAAAGGATATATCAATAAATGCTTATTTCCGTTGATCAAACGTGCTATTCATCTCATATATAGATTATCGTTTAAACGTGCTTTAACATAATTTAGTGTATAACTTATTTGAGTCACATTTTTAAATATTTAAGTGTAACTTTTGTAAATTGATGAAATTATTTGTTTCATCAACGAGGATTTCATCATTAATATATTTGTCTATTGATGAATTACTAAATATTATTTTTATTCTATATTTATAATTCAAGACGATATTAAGTGTATTATGTTACAAGAGTTATTGAAAAATAAAGCGAAAGACGGACCCCTTGATTCTTATTTCCATCTTTTAGATATCTTTAGATTTTGATAAAAAAGATTAAGACATTTTCTTTTAGATCTTATTTCATAAAACAATAAAATAACATAATCTTAATGTCTTTAGTGAAACATAATTTAAGTTGTCTATCGAATAGAATTTGAGTGTTTTTGTAAATCAAAAAAAAAAAAGATTAAGTATTAATGAAAAATAAATTTGTGATTCAAAGATAAATATTACCTCTGGATCTTTATCACCCTTTTCATAATGTAATTCAAGTCGATTTGGATACAATTTAGTATAACGTATTTGCCATGAAAATCCAAATGTTCCTGTATTTTTTTTTAATTGTCCTTGTAAAATTAGATCAGATGTTTTTTCATCATCATAAATATTATTTTGTTTAAATTTTGCACGTCTTTTTTGTTCAATTTTATCTGTTTCTTGATTAACTGTATCAAATACGGATTCTTTAAAAAAAAAAAAAAATAATTTTTTTTTTTTCATATTTAAAATAAAATATCAATTTGATTGTGTACCAGTGATTTCTTGTTGCCATCGTTCAGAAATAACAATTGGAAAATTTTTATACAATTCTTGATCAGCTTCTGTTAACTAATTAAATGAATATATAATGTTAATTATTTTCTTTTTAACAAAGTTTATTCTTACTTTAATTCCTTTTGTATCATCTTCATCGAAATTTCCAATATCAAAAGCATCAGCTGCATTAACTTCACCACGTGGTGGAATTAATGGTGGAGTTAATTTTAATAAATACACTTGTTTCCAATCAACATCTTTAAAAAATGGATGTTCTTTTACTTCTTCAGCTCTATTATAAATAAATAGAAAACAAAAATATTATCAAAAGAAAAATCAAATAATAAAAAGAAAAAGAAAAAGAAAAAGAAAAAGAAAAAGACTTACAATCTGCCCATACTACCAAGTCGTTTATCAACATCACGTTGAAGTAATCCTTCTAATAGTGTACGCATTTCATTTGACATTGTTTCAGGTAATTCAATTGTCTAAATTCAAATAGAAATTTAAAAAAAAATCTTTTCTTTTGCTTTGTTGTTTTTGTATACCATTGACATGGTCATTTTATCAATTTCATGTTTGTCTTTGGTTTTATGTTGTCGAAATGGACTATGTCCTTTTAATAATTTATACATCATACAACCAAATGAAAACCAATCAGCACTTGAATCATAAGCAACACCTTTAGCTAATACTTCTGGTGCCATATAACCATGTGTACCAACACTTGCATGTGGTTTTTTCTTTGAAAAATCACAAGCTAAACCCAAATCTGATATACGTACATGACCATGTTCATCAAGTAAAATATTTGCAGGCTATTTTATTTAAATAAAACAACAATATAGAAAAAAAAAAAATTTTAAATCTTACTTTAAGATCACGATAAACAACTGATCTAAGATGCATATGTTCTAATCCTAGAATAATTTCAGCTGCATAAAATTTCACTTCTTTTTCAGAAAAAACACCATGTTGAGATAAATGATAATGAAGATCACCACCTTAATTTAAAAAATAAAACAAAAATAATTAATTTCTGAAAAAATAATTTTGTTTTCAAAGAAAAATTTTACCATTCATTAAGTCAAGAATAAAACAAAGTTTATCCGTTGTGTGAAATGCATATGTCATACAGACAATAAATGGACAACCTTCCTCCTTAACAACGAAAGAAGCCATAAAATAAAAAAAAACTACATAAAGAAAGATAATAATCAACATACGCCAATGCTGACAAGTGAAAGCATAATACGTTCATTCAATGCTAACGTTTCACCTTGTTTCATTTTAATACGTTTTTTATCGAGGCATTTCATTGCATACCTTTCAAAAGAAATTATTTTATATATTTTAAATTAAAATAATAGTTTTATTTACATTTTTCCTGTGTCGGCTTTTCTACATCCATAAACTTCACCAAAACCACCACGACCAATTATTCTGTGTACACTAAAATCGTTCATTGTCAACTGAAAATAACAAGAATTCGTTTGAACTATTGAAATATGATAGAATGATATAAAACCTGAATATTAAGTTCAAAATTTTTCCATTGACAAAATCTGGTATATTTTTCTGATTCAATAAATTTGTCAAATATTCTTCCACGTAATAGATCACATATTTCTTTTTTATATGGTTCAAATAGATTAGATGGTAAAGAATTTTTTGGATTATTTGGATTATATTTCGATAGATGCTTTTTCACACTTTCAATTGCTCGTTCTGAGTATGTCTTTAACAATTAAGACAATAAAAAGAAAAAGTATTAAAAAAAAAAAAAAAGATTGATAAAAAGAAAAAAAGAAAAAACATTTACATGAGAACTTGAAAGAAGTTCTCTCATTATAAATTGATCGTAAATTTCTTTTCCTACACGCCATCGTTCTTCATCTGTTTCAAGTTTTTCAAATCGTTTTATCTAAATATTGATTAATTTTTTCAAAATTATTTTTTTATTTTATTAAATTTAAAATCAAAAAAAGAAAAACCTCTTCATAGAATTTTAATTGAGGCACAGGTTCGTCACATAAAGTTGAACAAAATTCTTTGAAAAGAAGAAATCCTAAAAGAAGAAGAATTAAAGACATAAATAGCCACCTTTTGTTTTGTTTTTTTCTTCTTCTTCTTCTTCTTCAAGTGATATCAAAAACCGTTTGCATGTTAGAGATTGACTGGTTACAAAACAATTCCCCACAGAGATTTGATGCTCATGCGTGCCATAGAAGAAAAAAAAAAGCGTTCTGAACAGCACTATCATCACCTGAGAGAAGAAAGGACCGGAGGGAAGTTGGAATAGATGACACCCTCCTGATTTCGGCTTTACAGAAGAGCAAAAAGGAAAAAAAAAACTGAGAATGTAGAAAGAGAAAAAGGAAAAACGAGATGAAGGTCTAAAACAGTACAGATTCATTAGCACAACAAAGTAAAAAGAAAAAAAGAATAATCTAGCGATCTGATAGAATTATCGCTTTGCTTTTGTCATCGTTTCCTTGTTTATGAATATGACAATTGAATTAAAGAGCCGGTACGAGTGCTAATACAAATGCTGACGGGCCATATCAAATATTTTTCTTATTCTCGTTTTTTTTTTTTTTTGTTTTTTTTATTCAATCATATCTATTGGAAGAACAAAGAAATAAAACTATTCCAAGTGATCTTTTCAGGTGGCAAGATAATAATCAAGATAGTTACCAAAAAAAAAACCAAACACAGAAAAGAAAATGTTTGTTAAAGGGCTCGACATTATAAGTAATAGTATACAGAAACGATTAGCACTTGGATAGCAATCAAAAACTAAGAGACCCAAACAACAAGCAAGAGTAGTGCGACTGCTTAGTAACATCATCCGTTAATATTATAATGACAGAATAAACAATATCAGTCAATAAAAAACAAACAACGGAAATTATTCAATTATTTCTTTTTCTTCAATAATAAATTTATAAAAAAAAAAAGATAAAACACATACCGATTTGTTGATTAAAGATTTTATCAAATGAATTTTCATACATTTTTTGTAAATGTTTATGTGTAACACTTCGTACTCTATTGAATTAAATTAAAAATAAAATTTTAATATAATAGATATTTCAATAACATACGTTCGGTCGGGTAGCACAATTTTTTTACTTGCTGAAGCAGCTGGTGTAGATTTTGATTTTTCCATAGCCATTAAATAGGAAACATCTGCTAAGACGGCTTCAAGATCTGCCATGATTAATTTTTTTAATCAATTATTAATTTTTCTATTACTAAATTTGATTTTGTTTTTTAATATATTTTCTAATATGATAAATCAATAAATAAGAAATAAATTCTCGTTCAATATATTAATTTCATTCTCTTTGAAATATTGTTGATGCTACAAGTGGATTCTTGAGTTGTTAGATCTTCTAAGATCGGATTTATATTTTCTAATAACATCGATTAAAGTTGATAAATAACAAAATATTTCATAAAATAATCTAAAATGTAATTGAGAAACAAAAATATAATTTTTTTTTCATCAATGTTCTTTGTCCCGAATGATCATTGTTGTCTGTAGATCTCTCTGATTTTTTCGGCTGACTAATAATGCCATGACCCAATATAATTGACCTCAATAGAAGTTAAATATTTATTATTTGAGAAAAATAATAAAATAATATTTGTTTTAATAGGAAATTTTTAAATGATAAAATAGATTGTTGAACATAGTAACTAAAAATAATAACAGATTAATAGATTTTGAGTTATAGATGTCGTTCAACATGTTTTTTTTTTGCACTTTATTCATTTATCTTCAATGACAAAATGCATTATAAAGTTAAAGAATGATGAGTGTTTCTGTCACTAATAGAACTGAATGAGAAGTTTTTCTTAGTAAAAAGAATTTGCATTCATTGAAATGTCATCAAAAGCTATAATTTAAAATTCTATGAAATAAAATCTAATATGAAATTCTATTATAATTGATTCAGGAAGTAAAAAAGACATATTCTTATAGAAAAGAAAAAAAGAAAAAAATTTCAATCGTTTATATTGCTAAGTATGAATTGTGATGTTTTTCAATAAATAATCGAAAGAAAAAAGAATGTGTTCTCGGTTGATTGAATCTTGAGAAACATGAATAAATTATCGTTACTCTTCTAGATTAGATATATTTTTTTTTGTTGACAATGAAATACGATCTCAAGATGCTTTCCAAGTGTAGAAAATTTGGTCAATGAGCTGAATACAAAATAATATATATATTTGCGTTTGCTTGGTTTTTTCCTCTTTCAGAATTTGATAAAATATATATTAAGAGATAAAACATTGTAGAATAATATATTAATAGTTCCAGAAATAAAGAGTTTGAAGCCGTAGGAAAATATTTTTAATGAGAATTTCTCTTGGTATAGAAATGACAAAGTAATCTTCTTCTTCTTCTTCTTCTTCTTCTTCTTCTTCTTCTTCTTCTTCTTCTTCTTTTTCATGTTAAATTTGATTGATGAGTATTTTCAGGTGTTATTATACTTAACAAATATTTTTCAATGATCTCAGAAATAATCTTTTAAGTCTTGTGAAACTGATAGTTGAAGAAATCATCATTGATTTATCTATTTTCAGTTGAAATCTTGTATTTTATCGAAAAAGTCTGCAAACAAAAATTGTTACCATAGAAATATTTATTAAATATATTTTCAACTTGATAAGAAGAATATTTCAATTGTTTCTAAACTTTAAATCGAAATTTAGTCTAGTGAAAAAAGAAAAAAACTTTTATTAAGTAATGCTTTGCATGATTATTAACAAATGACTTAAAGATAATTAATTCAAACGTTTTTTTTTTCTGATAGAAATAGATTCTTTTTTGCATCAATCATTTTATAAACTTATGTATGATTTCTTTGGAAATCTATCTTAAAAATATTTGAAACAAAATGAAAAGTAATAATATTCTAATAACTACGGAGAATAAATATAACTGTAGATGTCAGTTGAAGAATTTTCTTAGATTTTGACGTTTTTTTTTGTCAGTTTAAAAAAATAATAGTGTGAATTAGATTAAGAAAAAATGGCAATTCTACTTCTCATATGATGTTATACGTTCAAAGATTGTATCTGAATTACAAAAATCATATGGTTTTTTTTCTCTTGAATTTGAAAGGCTTAAATAAGGTAAATCAAAACAAAACGAGTTATTATAAATAGTGAAATGATTAATAATGCTCAAGGATTTTCAGGGATTCTTTTCTATAAAAACAAAGTTTTTAAGAGCTCTTCAATGTATTAACCTGATGAAACAAAAAGTCAAGTATAATATCTTGTTAATGGAAAATCATGGGTCAATCATTTTTCTACTATTTTCTATCGAAAACTTATAGTGACCATTGAATTTATTCTACCAGAATCTATTATCAGATACGATAGAATAACTGATCTCTACAGTATTTTCTTATCATTACGAAGTGAACTTTCTTTTCGATAAAATATATCTTTATATTATCTACAATACCAAAGAAAACCACTTGTTGAAAATGAATGTAAAACATAAAAAATTGATTGGACAAATATTGTGATTATATATTGCTAACAAATTTTATGTATTAATTTGAGTTTTTCGCGTCCTGGTGCTTGAAATATGGTAAAGCATTATTGATCATTTTGTAGAGGTTGAAAAGTTCTATTTCATAGTCAAAGATAAGAATTTAGTTAGCAATTATCTTTCGTGCACAATGTATATTCTTTGTTTTTCAAGATTGAAGAGTACAACACGTTTTTGTGTTGGTGAAAAGACGATTTATTCGAAGCAATAATCATTCTCTTAGTATATACATATTAGTTTATACTTTATTGATTCGATTTATGAGAGTTTAGCTGAATTATAGCTAAAAAGTTTTTTTTTATTTTAATCAGATTAAAGTTACAAAAGAGAATTTAATTAATGTGATCTTTTTATTCAGGAAATAAACTTCATTTCAATAGTTGTTAAAGTAGCAACTACATGTTTATTAGCTAAAATAAAGAGAAAATAATTTTACAAATTCATGATTAAAACTTGTTAGTAATAGATAGTCACAGTAAATGTCGAATGAATATTTTCCTTCTATCTTTTTTAGGAAACATTTTGTTTATGATGTTCCAAAGAATATATCGTGATGTTTCTTTTAGAAGAAAAAAAACAAGTTCAGTTCGAAATGAAAATAGATAAAAGACATATTGAGAAAGTATTGCAAGGATCATTTTATTTATCATATTAATTATATTTATTAAATAAAATAGAACATATTTAAGTTAAGTAAAAATAAAAAAAGAAGAAGATATTGTCTATAGAATTTCATATGATCTATTGATTAGAATATTCTGAATATATTCGCCAAAATAGATATTATATTATTCAACTATTTAAAGTTTAAAAACATAAATATTAAAATTTCTTTACTAGTAGTTCATAGAATGTATTATTATATATGAGTGGTTCTTGAAAAAAGTTGATTGACAAGATCACTTTATTTCATTGACTTTTGTCTTTAGATTTTGTTAGCAAAATTCTATTATTAAACAAGACGAACGATTATTTTCTCAATCATTGCTTTTATTGCCGATAGAAACTAAAATATGTGTATAGTTGACCTAATCAATGTTCTATTGGATATATTTTTTGTTTAATTTTGTGACTCGTTGGTTCAATTTATTTTTGAATGAATGTCTATAATCAATAAAGAAAAATGCATACACTCATGTCAAGAGTCTTAGCAATTTATTAAATGCTCTTAACACAGATAAGATCAACGTTCCTTAACAAATTCAATTGAACTTGTAATCAGTTTCCTATCATTCGACAAGAAATGTGAATCTATAAATATAAATGTGCAATTTATAATGACTATCAATATGACTGTATTGATAAAATTCATATTTGAAAAATTTTTGAATGAAAGACGAGGGAGTAAGTCAGTTTTTCAAGACAAAAATGTTAATATTAATCATAATAGTTATATAAACTTGATTTGTCTTGTCAATAAACAAAATGTTTACAAGAAAGAAATAATTTACCTTTACTTCACAGTATTTTTGTGTAAATAACAAGGATTAATTCCTTTTCCATGTATTTTCATTGAACTAATATGGAAGTAAGATTTTGAAGAGTTGCTTCATTTGCTGTTATTGATAATAAATGTATGGATAATATTTTAACAATGCAATAATCTTAATTCATTGTTGCTAAGTAGGCATTTTTATTATCGATTATTTTGTGTGACAATTTAACTAGTTATCGTATTCGTCAATAGTGTATCCATGAAATTTTATGACTTTCTCTAACCATTTATCAAGGATCAATATACATAAATGTATATACATCATTGACTGTTGCAACATTCAACTATTACGATTGAATATAATTATATTGGAAATTTTTTGTTTTCTTTTGAAAATATTCAACAAAAAATTAATGAATTTCAATAAAAATATTCAGAAACAAAAACATTTTATAAAGTTCATTGATTCGACATGTTTGTGTTAAACATAATATAAATAACATAGAAAATTATTTTTTTAATGTTAAAAAAAGAACCGTTCTAGAAAAAGTGACAAACATTATATTGACTTCAGAATAGAAAATATTCATCATTTTAAAATTAAAATTTAACATTTAAACATGCAATATAATAAGGAATGATGTTGATTATATTAAAAAATAATTATTCATTTTGTTCAATGAAAACGAAAAAAAATGTTTCTCACATTTTCATAAATCTATAAAACTTTTCTTTTTCGATGAATATATTTTTCAAGCTTATCAAATTTATTTAATGAAATAAATTTTGTTTGTTTCATAATAATTATTAATGAATTTTGTATTCTTCCGAACTCTATGTTTTAACACTTTTACTATTATACGTACGTATATATTAACACGAATGATAGAAACAATCTAATC